>JAAAKG020158658.1:0-56715 GCA_010014905.2 Druon quercuslanigerum | reverse complement strand
AGTGAACCAAAAGCATGTCATAACGATGAAGCTTACTACGAGATTAGCTATTAGCCCGCGAAGCGTGTAATAGCAAGAACACGAAGTCCGAAAACCTAGAGGAACTGTCTGTAAAGCGTGAGGTAAAAGTGTCCGAGTGCGTAGCGCGAGATGAATACCTAATCGAGCGCGAAACGCGAGATGCAATGGGTGCGCTCCGTAGGTGCGCTCAAATTTGCGAGCGAAGCGAGCTGCGCGCGAAGCCCGCGATGAGAATGTGCCTGCGCAGCGGGCAGATTTTTTTTAATTACATTCATAGAATTTGAAATAATGTCCACATATTCAAATGGATTCTCACGATTATCAAAGATATCGAAGATTTTAAAGATATTTTGTTTTGAAAAATTGTGCATTTTATTTCAGTGGGGTTTTTAAAGCCTAATTTTAAAAATAATTTAATTTAATTTATATTTGCTGAATTTAAAATTATTTCTACTTATCCTTAATGCTTTTTACACTTATAAGGAATGTTAAAGAACTTCTGGAGGACTTAAGAGAATAAGATAAATTTTTGTTAAAGAAATTTCTACGAATTTTTACCATTCTAAGGAATAATTAAATAGCTTTTCAGATAAACTAAATGTACAGATTTAATTTAAACATAACAAAATTTCAGAGTATTTGAAATATTTTCATTTATTTCAAAACATTGCCAAGAATTTCAAATGATTTCGTCTCGTAAAATTTTCGAACACTTAAAATTTAAAAATGTTTTACTAGGCATAAAATAACAGAAGTAATTAATAAAACTAATGTTTATAGCAATTTATTTATTACTTAAAGGATTTTTAGAAGAGGAAATATTCTTCATTATTAGAACGATTTAAAACGTACAAAATGATTTAAATAAAATATTTTGTGTTTTCTCGCAATTTCTATATTGCCATAAATGTATTTTCAGGTATGAAAGTATATTAAATTTAAAAAATAATTTTCTTGATAGCAGAAATGATTGGATAATCGTTTACCTTTATTTGACAAATAGCCGAAGTAGGCGCTGCGTTGGACTCCTACAAAAAAGTTTATCTTAATATATTGGGTGATCGTCAATTCCAACCCAGCTACCTGTGTACCGTACCCCACTACGCGGCTTCCCCTCACACCGTCGAGCTGCTGCCCCAGAGCTTGGTCAGCGGGGCGACCTTTTCCAGCAGTAGTGGGGGAACGGTACACAGGTAGCAGGGGCGGAATAGTCATCTGCCCAATATATTAACAAGGTAATTACGTTGGTGAAAGTTCCTACTTCCATAATTTACTTCTCCTACTTTCGCTACTCCCACTAAATTTTTTCTGAAAGAAATTAAAATCTTAAAAATTTATTCATTTATTTAAAACAAGAAGGTGTATTTTCTACAATAAAATATGACTCTTTAGCAAACTAATTAAATTTTCCGAAAAATAATTAAATGTTCGACAAAAGAGTGTCATTGTTTATATTTCAATCCGAAAAGATGAAATTTATACAAAAAAGAATTAAAACCAAAAATACGCAATTTAAACAAATAAGGATTTTGCAATCAAGAAATAAATAAAAGTTTATCTAAATTGTTCAATCTTAAAGCTAAAGACGAATTTTTTCCCAGCAAACATGAAATTTAAAACCAAGAAATTTGTTTTCTTTGACTGAAAAAGAAGCATTCTAAAATAAAAAATATAAATTAAAAAAAAATTAAAAAGTTACATTTTTAGTTAAAAAATATTAATTTTTAACAAAATAGGTAAATTTTCAAAGAAAGAGATAAAAAACCGAATTTACCAAATGCTGAAAACAAAATACTTGAATACTCAAACAAAGAAGAAGAATTTTTAACCAAAGAGTCGTCTTTTCATTTAAAGAATTATATTTTTACTAAAAACGATGCATTTTTAAATAAAAAAGTTAAAACGAAAAACGTAGCTAAATGTTCTTGTAAAACATATTTGAATGTGTCGTTTTTTATTGGAAATTCATCTGTTATATTTTGAACAACTTTTCTAAATTCTCTGCTAAATAGTTGCATTTATATAGAAAAAAATAAAATTTCCCTTAAAATTTTTTTCCAACCAAAAATTCATGAAAATATAACAGATGAATTTTTAATAAGAAAGGAGACATTTTTTTCATGTTGAATATTTACAAAGTTCCACAAGATAGTGGAACTTTGAACTAAGAAGTATGTATTTTTAACCAAACAGTGTAATGGTCAACCAAACATTTGCATTTTATTCAATAAATAAAAAAGTCCTCTTAAAATGTCTCAATTTTTAATAAAAAAAATTTCTTTTTTAAAAAGGTGAATTCAGAAAAAATTTTAGTTCTCTTTACAAAACTAAAATATTACATTTAAACAAAAATTCCGACTTTTTTTAAACAGCGCAACTTAAACAAAAGTATGACTTTTCAAAAGAAAGATGTAATTTCTAACATTCAAGAAACATACATTTTTATTTAAAAAAGATTCCAGTTCACTTTCCAACCCAAAAATAAGAATTGCAAACAATAAGTTAATTTTTTGATGAATAATAAAACTTATATTTAAAAAGTATGACTTTTTAACAAGATTATTAAATTTTCAATCAAACAGTTGCATTTTTTCCGAAGTAAAATGAAAATTCTACTAAAGCAGGTGAATTTAGAAATAAAAAAACAAATCTTCAGAAAAAATAGTTCTCATCGAAAAAATATTTTCGTTGACTTTTTTTAGCAACAAAATATGAATTTTAAACAAAAGTTTCATGTTCTACAAAAAGGGCTGCATTTTCAACCCAAACATATGATTTTTTAATAACGCAGTTGAATTCGCACCATAAATATTTCTTTTAAAGAAAATTGTTAAACTTTTAACTGCATAATAAAATTTATAATAAAAAAGATAATCTTCAGGAGAAATTTTTGGCAAATTTCCAAAAATGTCTCGACAATTACTAAAATAAATTTGCAATAACCCTTTTTTCTGACAAAAATTCTTTAAAGATGGCCTTTTTTGACCGAATTAATCCTACTACCCCCTTAAGTAAGCCCCTAAAAAATAAAATAGAATGAAATAAAAATGGCTTAGAATTTCGCATGCAACAAAGTCTGCATTTCATGGAGGGTGATGACTAGTCAATTGTTGGTGATCGCTGTTGTGTACACTTGGGTAATTCCTAACAAGTGAGGGTATTATCCACAGTAAAAGGTCGGACGGCCCGCGAATTTTCGCTTTCCCCTACATAGCACATATATAGATATACAGAGACGAAGAGTAAGATTGAGACAGCTGTCTGGTTCACAGGCAATCAAAAAAACTACCCCGACTCTCGGAACGTTCGCCCTTTCTCCTTTCTTCGGCTTAAGGGAGGTATGCCTCGATAGAATCGACTGGGGCAATCTGCCTCTTCGCGGTTTTTAAGAACCTTAACGCCTCGTCTTGATTCTCCACTCGAGATAGCCCAACCGACACTTTGCATTTCGTTATGACTCCTGATTCAGAGTTTCATTCCAATTTCTAAAGTCGACTTTTTCCACCTTTTCCCCTAACATTTATACTAAATTAATTGCAAAAAATAAACAGAAAAATGCATCTTAGAATAATTTGCGGCCGAGATTATTGTTTTTTGACATTATCATCTGAGAAGGTATTAGAGTCGTTTTAAATTTGAACCACACATCGAGTTTTTTTTTAATGTCCGACTCTCAAAACGCTTGCCCTTTCTCCTCTCTTTGGCTTAATAACTCGATAGAGTCGACTGAAGCAATCTGCCTCTTCGTGGTTTTTAAGAACCTTAACGCCTCGTGTTGATTTTCCACTCAAGATAGCGCTACCGACACTTTGCATGTCGTTATGCCTCCTCATTCAGAGTTTCATTCCAATTTCTAAAGTCGACTTTTTCCACCTTTTTCCCTAACATTTATACTAAATTAATTGCAAAAAATAAACAGAAAAATGCATCTTAGAATAATTTCCGGCCGAGATTATTGTTTTTTGACATTATCATCTGAGAAGGTATTAGATTCGTTTTAAATTTGAACCACACATCGAGTTTTTTTTTAATGTCCGACTCTCAAAACGCTTGCCCTTTCTCCTCTCTTTGGCTTAATAACTCGATAGAGTCGACTGAAGCAATCTGCCTCTTCGTGGTTTTTAAGAACCTTAACGCCTCGTGTTGATTTTCCACTCAAGATAGCGCTACCGAAACTTTGCATGTCGTTATGCCTCCTCATTCAGAGTTTCATGCCAAATTTTAAAGTCGACTTTCTTTACCTTTTCTCCTAAAATTTTTGCTTATTTAACCGCAAAAAATAAACAGAAAAATGCATCTTAGAATATTCTCCGGCCAAGATTATGATTTTTTTACATTCTCATTAGAGAAGGTATTAGAGTCGTCTTATATTTGAACCACCCATCCAGTTTTTTTTGCCTTACTCTCGGAACGCTCGACCTTTCTTCTCTCTTTAGCTTAAGGAAGGTACAACTTGATAGAATCGACTGGGGCAATCAGCCCCTTCGCGGTTTTTAAGAACCTTAACGCCTCTTCTTGATTCTCGACTCGAGATAACGCTACTGACTCTTTGCATTTCGTTATGACTCGACATTTAGAGTTTTATTCCAATTTCTAAAGTCGACTTTTTCCACCTTTTCCCCTAACGTTTTTACTCATTTAACCGCCAAAATAAAAAAAAAATCCATCTTAGAATATTTTCCGGCCGAGATTATAGTTTTTTTACATTCTCATCAGAGAAGGTATTAGATCCGTCTTAAAATTGAACCAACTACCCTCTTTTTTTTAATGGCCACGTTATGAGACCCTCTAAATCCGAAAAACAAGTTTTTATGAATGTGTTTGTCTTTCTGTCTGTATGTATACATGTGTATCTGTGAAGACGATACACTTAAACAAATTCATCTATTATATTGGCTTTTGGTACACTCCTTAAGTGTCCTAAACTGAAGATCAACTTTGTTAGTGAGCCATTTTAGGTAAAAATTCTAAATGTTAGAGAGTTCACGAAATTTTTGGGACCACTTTTTTAAGATTTAAAAATTAAATGTTCATACTGCGCATATTTAAGTATCAGTATTATGCTGCACATCTTTGCTTACATTATTAATCTATTTTGCAGTTTTGAGCACTGTAGGCCTCTGCTGCGCAGCATGTTGTCAAACAGTGCGGAACAGCCTGGTGTTTCGCAGATCTCAAGTGCGCACCAATACATATCTTAGATCGCTACTGTACAGGATCACGCTATAAACACTACATAATTCTAAGTACCGTAAACCTTTACCGCACTGTAAGACTCTGATGCGCATACGTATTTATCGCAAAAAGAATACTGCGCAGCTGTATGTTTATTGAATAACAACTGCGCAGACCCAGATAACAGAAATACAAAGTGTGTGCATTTCTACACATCTTATATATCTACCGCGTAGTCTAATTTATTACAAAACTCTATTGCTCTGTTCTATGCCAAAGAAGCACTTACTGCGCTTCCCTGAGTATCATGCATCTACTACGCAACTTTACTTACCATATTTCTCCATTGCGCAGTTCTGAGCACTTTAGGACTCTACTTCTCAGTCTAATTAAAAAAAAAACAGTGCTCGTCACTGCCTGTTCTTATATTTTAGGTCGCTTTTGCACAACATTACGCCCTAAGCACTAGAAAATTCTACTGCGCATCCTGGCGTACCGTAAATGTCTACCGCGCAGACCCTAACTCTGCGAGACTACTGCGCATCCTATTTTACCACAAGAGTATACTGCGTAGTTGTGTGTTCAATGAATAACTACTGCGCAGGTCCAGGTCCCAGAAATACATACTGCGTATTCCTGCATATAATTAGCAGATCCCTTGCGACCATCAAATTCCTAAACTCTTAACAGAAATTTTATATGGTCATAATAGAAATTATTTTCAAGAAACTTCACAAAGTACATCAGCTACAAAATACAATTCTTAGATGTATTTCAAAATTCATAAATGTATTTTATAGCTGTATATGAACTGCAGCAATTGGCTAGTATTTTTCTTTTGATGTATTTCAAATTTATGGTGCTGAAATACACGTATTTCAGCAATATAGTTCAGGTATTTTGCGCCCAGCTCTGTTTGTATTCTTATATCTATAAATAAGGAAAATTCGTATTTATCACATTAAAATCCTACAATTAGGTAGAAGCTTAACTAATCTTTATTTAAAAGTTAAACTACTATTCAAACATAAGGTTTTTTATGTTAGGATTCATCGTTTAGTTCGAAATTAATTTATTACAAAAAAATGTGATATTTCGTTATTAATTCTCTTGTTACTCGACTGAAAAATGAAATTATTAACCACAAATTCAACCATGCCACTTTTTATTGAAAAGTTTTCTTTTTTAGTTAAAAATATTTTTTTTGTCTTTAAAATTCATGTATTTTGTTTAAAGTTCAACTTTTTTCTTTAATTTAACTGTTTCTGATTTCCCATTAAGATAAGCACTTACATTTTTATTTTTTATGTATTCATGTTAAACATAATTAATCTTCTAAAATCATAAAACATACCAAAGTACGAACAGTACAGGATTTAATAATTCAAGAATATTTCAAATCAAGAAATTTGATTGAAAGTAATTAATTTCTTTTTTGCAAATGATATTCTAATCAATCTCATTGATAAAAATTTTTAATAAATAAAAAAAACTAATGCTTAAGATAAATAAAAAAAGGATTTAAAAACATTTAGCATTCTAATAATTGAATATAAGAGTCTCTCAAAGCGTCTTGCGTGGAGAATCTTTTTCATATCTTGTACAGTAAAACCGTAAAACGCAAATTTTAGATTTTTGATAATAGCAGTATAATAATAGTAAAAAATAAAAAACATAGTACTAGTAGAGCTATAGAATTTTTTAATCATTCAAAAATGTGGTCTTAAATTTTCAAAATTCGCTCACTTTAAGAATTTTTCTCCGATATGCCAGACTAACGAACTTTGCATTCAGTTTAGGACACTAAAATGGTGTACCTAAGGCCAATCTAATAGATTATTTTTTTCAAAAGTTGTTGTGCTCAGAGACAGACATAAAGACTGACAGACAGACATATACAGACATGAAGACCGTGAGACAGGCATGGCAACATTTACACAAATCTAATACCTTCTCTAATAAGAATATAAAAATGGTTTAGTTTGTTATGATAAGTCTTTGATAGTTCTATTTTTGGTTTTAATCGTAAAAAATAGCATTAAAAACATTTAAAAAATAAATTTTTTGAAACCCCACGCACGAGCCAAAAAATAAATTATAAGACAAAAGTTGTGATGATAATGTATTCACGCCGCGGGTAGATTTTTTTTACTGGTAATTAAGTTTTTCATGATTAAAGCGATAACTACGAATGCTATCAAAAAGCAATTAATAAAAAATGTGTAGATCTTTTTGAAACGCACAATTTCTATTAAATTGCCTTTTACGGTATTATGCACAGTTTGGCCGAAAAACCTAATTTTTTGATTTTTCATTATTTTTTATGCTGTCAAATTTTGAATTTTTCATGTTTTTTGGTCTCATGAAAAAAGTCATTTAAAAATCAGGCTCGATAGCCATCTTAGAAATCTCATCAGCTTTTTTAAAAAATGTTTACTTTTGTAGGCACGATAACTTTCAAACGATTGATCAGATTGGATTCTGCTTTGGCACACTTTTTAGGGTCCAAAAAGAAAGAAAAATTTTACTATACTAGCTGTTTCGGATGAAAATTCAAAAATTGAGCACATTTTCAAAATATTTGAGACTTGTTTTTTCAAGATTTAAAAGTTCTATGTACGGCTAAATTCCGACTAGATTGTCATGACAAATTTTAGAATTTTGTCGAAAAGTTGAAAATTCAAATTTTGATCATAAAAAACATAACGAAAACTCTAAAATTCACTTTTACGGCCAATCTGTGGAAAATAAAAAAAATTAATGAACTAAAATTACGTGAAAAGTGATACTAAAAATAAAAAAATTAAATTTTAGGACAAACGGCACAAGCTATGAAAATAATAAATGGACAACAAGGTACGCACTAAAATTAACAGACTTAAGTTTTCCAACCTAAACAGAACTGTAAATTTGTTATCAATCATTTTTATATAGGAAGATTAGATTTTTCTACACTCTTAAAAAATAAGATAAAATTTCTTTTATATTTGTGGAAAAACGGGACAAGAGACGAAAAAAATTAAAAGACAAACGTTGTTTAACCAAAAAATATCTGCAAGTTTGTTATAAACTACAATAAAATTTTATTTACAAAATGTGTCGTATAAATTATATCTACATTGAATATAAACAAATTAGATCTATGGCAAAATGACACAAGTTGCAGTAAAATATTTAATATTAATTTTTTTAAATATGATGCCCATTTTCCTAATGATAAAAATAAGACAGTTAAAATACTTTTGTTTCAAAACTAATGCATATCATAAATGGCAATAATATAAATTTATTGAAATTATATACATTTTTCAGGATAGCTAAGCATAAAAGTTAATGCAAAATAACAGACATATATTAAATTAACCATTAAAAAATATATAGGTGATGGAAATGTGTTCTTTAAATCCGAAGAAGCTTTAACAAAAGAGAATTTACAATAACCAAATGTGACATCTGTCTATGCTTGAACCTTTTTTATTGTAAAACACTCGTGCATTATCGAGCGCGAAGCGCGAGACAAATATATTATCGAGCACGCAGGGCGAGAAACGACAGTCGCGCGCTCCAGGCGTGCTTAGGTTTGGGAGCAATTTTGAACAAAAAAAGTCATTTTTTTCCACTGTGCGACATCTTTTGGATATTTATTTATTTAATTTATCATTACCAACGTGCCTGAATTTATATTGCGCGGACTTCAAACTTAAAAATTTATACTTTTAAGTTCGAATTATTTAGGAAAATAAATTTCAGTAGAAATAAAATTTGTGTTAGCTGAGACCTTACCCGTTCACGTCATGATGGATTCTCGAGTCTCGAACTATTCGGGACGGAAGTTACCACGAAATTCTGATACGTGTGTCTAGTTTGCTCGCGGCCCCGTCGCGTATTCGAGTCGCTAATGCAACCGATATTAATTAAACTAAGATACACAAGGCGAGTCACCCCTTATGTGACGCTGGAATAGAGTCGCGAGGGTTACCAACCCCAGAATTACACGCAGTTTGCTGGGGGGTTGAGGGGCAGGGAAAAGGGCATTTGCATATTATAAGTAGTACATGTTAGTAAGTCCGATATCATCAGCTTGAGACCTCGTTATTCTATGCATGCGTACGATTTGAGCAATCAGAACTTAACCCTTTCTTCCCCCTCACCACCCTCTTTCCCTCCTGCCCCACCAAACGCCCTTTTGTAATGCGTCAAACGAAGGATCCGCGAAAGCAATTTCCAGCGATGAAACATGCGGTTGCACCTCTCCGCATAACTTTCTTAATTAAGATCGCTACCTGGTTGCTATCGTTCAGTTTAGGGGTGAAAGTACAACCCCTATGCTGATTTTCAGTTGAATATGTTTTCTTCAACTTTGGATTTCTTCTAATTTATTATTATGTTTTCAAAATGTAGTTTGTTTAATTTGTAACTTTCAATCTTCTCAATTTATTAAGCTAGAGCCCAGAGTTTTATATTACACATCTACTTATTAATTTAGGGCTTAATCAATTGGTCTGACAAAAACGTACCATTACTACTTGAGGTATAATTGCATTAGATGCTGTGCTTAAATTACGTTACGGATTATAGGCTCTCTCTAAGACCCCCCTCTCCTGTAACTAATCGTCACGAAATATTTCTGCCCCCCCCCATTTACTAGTAGAATCAAGCAGGGCATCCGAGAACTTCATTTTTAAAATTTCCTGCTTTTTCATTGACTGATTTTTCATTTTCCTTACATATTAATATTTTAATATCAGCATATAAATCTTGTCTTTTTTACTATAAAATATAACTTTTTAATTAAATACATTTACCTTTAAGAGAATAAATTAGCTTTTAATATAATATTTGAATTTTTAATTGAAAAAATAAATTCCCAACAAAAAGGTGGCATACTTTATATTTCCATGAAAAATGACAAAATTTAAACAAACAAAAAAAAGAATTTTAAAACCAAAAAGACGAGTTTTCAACAAATACATATATTTAACTCATAAAAAAAGAAAAGTTCATCTAAACTGTTTAACGTACAAATCAAAAGGCGAATTTTCTCTGCGAAAATTAAATTTATAAACCAGAATATGACTTCGGCTAAAAATATTTTTTCCACGGAACTGGTGCATTTTTACTCAACAAACATAATATTTCATCCAAAAAGATACTGTTTTAAATATAAAGGGAGAATTTTCAACTAAAGAAATAGCAATCTTCAATAAAATCAAAAGTTGCATTTTCAGTTAAAAAACTGATTTAAAAAAAAAATGCTTTTCGACTAAACAGCTAAATTTGTAACCAAAGACATTAAAAATTCTTTTCTTAACAGAATAATTCAAATTTTAACCAGAGATGAATTTTCAACTAAAAATGTAAATCTTAGAAAAAAAATTATTTCTTAACAAAGCGATTCTACAAAATCTTTTAAGCCAAGTATTTCAATACTCAAGCAAAGAACAATATTTTTTACTAAAAAGTTAAATTTTGATTAATAAAATAATATTGCTATTAAAAAATATGAATTTTTAAATCGAAAAGATAAATATATAACCACCAAACCTTAAATTTCTCTTAAAACAGTTAAATTTGTATTTAAAAGTTTTTTTCTTTGATTCAATATTTACAACAAATTGCTGTTGAGTTTTTAAGATCAAAATATGAATCTGACAAAAAAAAGTTACTGCTAAGAAAATTAATTTGTAATGAAAAAGTATAAATTTTGAACAAAATAGGTTACGTTTTAACCAACAAGTTCAATTTTTATCCAATAATGATGAAATGTCCCTTAAAACAGATTAATTAAAAAAATTAGTAGTATTTTTATCGAGATAAAATTTCAGTTCTCTTTTAAAGATAAAAATTTTAAATTTTTAAAAAGTACATTTTCTACGGAATAGTGAAGTTTTTAACCAATTCGTTGAATTATTGTCTAAGAAAATTGAAAATTTTAATAAAAACAGGTGAATGCTTAAAACAAAAAGACAAATTAAAAAAAAAGTTGAATTTATATTCAAAAAAATTTGAATTGACTCTTCTACAGAAAAATAGAAATTTTAAAGAAAAAGTAAATTTTCTAGGAACTAGTTGAATTTCCAACAAAACAGTTGCAATTGTAAACGAATAGCTTATTAAAGAAATTGTTGAATTTTTAACCAAATAAAAAAATACATAACTAAAAAATAATCTTCAGAATAAAGTTTTTGCGAATTTGCTGAAATTATAGCAAATTTTTTTATATTATATTTAGTTTTTTAAATATTTTTTATGTTTTATTATATTTTTACCAAATAATATAAAGTAAATTATACTGTTTTGGACAGAAAGCTTTTAACAAAAAATGTTCCTAAAATTACGTAAATACTTATGTACGTAATTTTTGCTAATTCCCAAAAACTTTCTCCTGAAGATAATCTTTTTTGTTATAAGTTTTAATATTTATATAAAAAAATTTCTTTTTCTTGATAGTTCATCTTTTTTTGTAAAAATAGTGCATCCTTCTTAGATAAAAATGCAACTTTTTGGTTGAAAATGTACTTTTTCTATACAATTCGTATTTTTGTGCTGAAAAGTCAATTGATGTCTTTTTGGTTAAAAATTCAACTCTTTTTTTTAATTTGTCTTTTTGCTTTAAACGTTTATCTGTTTTAGTAGAATTTCCACTTTTCTTGGACAAAAATACAAATTTTTTGTTGAAAATTTAAAAATCTTGTTAAAAAGTCATACTCTTTGCCTCAAAATCCAAATATTGACTTGAAAATTAATTTATTGTTAACCATTTTTATTTTATGGTTAGAAAGTGTACTAGAATCTTCTTTGGATAAAAATTTAACTATTTTTCTTAGTTCATCTGTTTTAAAAGAAATTTCAGAAATTACGTCCTTTTTTTATATTTTAATGTTGAAAATAGAGCAGAAAATAAACTAAAATCGTTTCTGTATAAAAGTTAAGTTTTGAAAAAGGTGTAGTTTTTTATTGAAAATTCCTCTCTTATAGTAAAAATTCTATCTTTCTTAGATAAAATTACAACTGTTTGGCAGAAAATTCAACTGTTTTGTTAAAAATTCATGCTTTTTGCTTGAAAAAATACTTTTTTTTTTGATTCACAAGTCGAGAGGAATGTTTTTTGGATGAATTTTCAACCCAAAAAACAAAATTTTTTAAATAAAAACTTATCTGGTTCAAGAGAAACTCATGTTTTGTTACAAATTTATATTTTAATCTTGAAAAGTCAATTGGAATCTTATTTGGTTGAAAATATTTTGTGGATAAAAATGGTACTATTTACTAGAGAATTCAAAAATTTTATTCAATTTACCCTTTTTGGTCATGAATTCGTCTTTTTAAAGTGAAAATTCAATTTTATTTGTAAAACTTATTTCCAGTTTAAAAATTCCTATTTTGATTCTAAAATGTCAATTTCACATTTTGTCCTTTTCGTTTGAAAAAACAACTTTTTTCTTTGGAACTTATTTCTTGTTTAAAAACTCAAAATTTGATCGTGAAAATTTAATAAAAATCTTTTTGAGCAGAAAATTACAATTTTTTATCAAAAATTATTCTCCTTTCCTTTAGTATTTCACTATTTGGCTCAAAAGATTTGGTGGGATCACTTTGTTCGGAAGTCATTGTTTTCATAAAGAGTAATATTTTTAATGAAAAATTCATCTCTTTGTTTAAAATTCTAACTATTTTGTTGAAAAAATTATTTGATAATTTAACTTCTTAGGTAAAAGTTTCTTAAAAACTTCTTAGGTAGAAAGTTTAAAATCAATTTTTTAACTGAAAATGTAACTTTTCAATTTATTTAAGATTGATATTTTTTAGTTAAATATTTTCCTTTTTTATTCAAACAATAATTTTTGAGTTTAAAATTCAATGCTTGTTAGGTAAAAATGCATCAGTTCCGTGGAAAAATAATTTTTTGCCGAAATCATATTTTGGTTTTAAAATTCAATTTTTGTAAAGAAAATTCATCTTCTTGCTTGAAGTTTATACAATAGGGTGGCTCAAAAACGCTTCTATTTCTTAGATGTACCCCCCCCCCCCCCACATTTATTGCGTTCCAAGTCCGAAAAAACAAATTCCGTGATTTTCATTTTTCTATCTATTCTTTTTTATTTTAATTGACTTTAAGTTTCCCATGAAAAACACATGGGGAAAAATTACTTTTTTGAGTTTTTTGAATAAGTTTTTAGGGTCTGAAAAAATGTAAAGGGGAAGTATCAAGGCTTGTAGAGAATTCTCCAACTGAGAATTTCATGTTTCTGACATATGGGTTTGATACCCCCAACCCACCCTCACGAGTACCTGAAAACTACCCCTAGAACCAAAAATTTCAATTGTTGAGGAAATCGACTTTTTTTAAGAAATTTTTTTACCTAAAATTATTAATATTGTTCTAGTGGAATATTTATTATTATTGATTAATTAATTTTCAATTATTCAAGCAAATGGAATTGGTTGAAACAATTTCTTTAAAAAAACTTTTTTTTCCCTTAAAAATGATTACTATTAGTCTAGTGGAATATTTAATAACATTGGTTTATTAATTTTTGATTAGGTAAACTAATTATTATGTAAAAAGTAGTATTTTTAAAAAAAATATAATAATTTATTGTTTTAAAAATTGAAAAATATTTAAAAATAAATTTATGGCACATAATGGAAATAAACTGCCAGTTGAACGAATTTTAGGAGAAAAAAAATTATAAATTGAATTTGGATTCAAAATTATTAATTAATAAAACACCGGTAATTTTAAAAATGAAGGTCTCGGACACCCAGCTTGATTCTACTAGTAATAAGTAGCAAAACATTTCTTGAAGCTAAAAATTACGAACAGTAATTTAAGCAGGGCCCCCATATATTTTGAGAAGATTTAAGTTTAATGACAATTTATGTTTCAGTATGACCTATGTTTCCTAGAACTATCAATATTTTGTTAAGAAAATCGGAGTACGTGATGTCTAGCCAGTACAGGAAGATGCAAAGATCTTGGCAAGACGAGAGCCGGATTAAGTAGATCTGTTCCGAGTTAGGTTGGACAGACAAGGTCCTTCCATGGGAATGAAGCTTAAGCACATTGTTTCGATGGGCGGATGTTGCTTTAGGATAATCAGGACTTAATCCGGAAAATATCAGCGATTCAGACTTGATTAATTAGTCTAAGTAGATAATTATCTTCTTTTAAGACAAAATGACGAACTCTCATTCAAAAATATTTGAAACTATATCAGGGTTTTTTTCTTAATTAAAATTATTTTTTGTGGAAAAGGTGAGATGAGAAGAGTAAATGGAACAATTTAAAAGATTAGTGGTCAAACTAAAGAGGTCATAGGTCGGGAGTTGAAGATAAAAGTTTATTAATTAGTAGTTGAATTTTTAATTTAAAAACAATTATCTTTGAAGAAAAAATAACGAAAAAATTATTTTTTAACAATGTATTAATGTTAACCAAGTAAAATTTTTAAACAAAATAATATTAATTTCAATAATAATTAATAGAATAATTATATTTCCATCTTAAGAAGTTAAATTAAAAAAAAAAAGATTTTTTAATTAAATGTTTGAATTATTAACTAAAAAGATCAATCATAAGTCAAAGAAATAAATTGTAAACAAAGTGGTTTAATGTTTAACTATCTCGTTAAATTTTAGACAAAAAAGTTGATAATTTTCTAATAACACTGTTTAATTTAAAAAAAAGAGTAGAATTTTTAACAATTTAAATGATATTGCAAATAGCAGGTTAATTTTCTTTCAAGAAAATTTGAAAAAAATACAAGAATTTGTAACTAAAAAGATGAAATAATGTTTCAATCCAACGAAAAATAAATTTCTTGTTTAATAATAAAGTTAAAAAATGTATTCTAACTTTCTAGGTATATTTGCGAGTATTGTTATTTTTTAGGACTCCCAGATTCATCAAAACCGGTCATAAGCCAAAGTAATAACTAAATAAACATAGATTGTCAAAAAAAATTAGCTCTCATAATTTGACTATTTGCCAAAAATTAGTAATTATTTCTTTAAAAAAACTTGAAAGCCCTTTAAATGTTAACCCATATTGGTCGATTTTGGTAAACAAATGTGCCTTTCTTTAAAAGATCTCGTGATCCAGAAATGTCATCATTAATTCCCTCTTAAAAAACAGTGAAATTATAAAGAATTTGTATATTCTAGATAAAAAAAGGTGCATTATTGACAAAAAACTGTATTAAATTTCTTTTTGAATTTTTGTAGTAAAATTTTTTTTAAAATCGGTTCTATGGTATTAAAGTGAACACTTTTTTTCAAGTGCTTCAAATTCTCATTAAAGTGCGTTTTACGGTTTCGGAAATATTGAGAATTAAAAAAAAATTCATTTAAAAAATTAAAAAAAAAATTAATATTGACATAATCGGCTGTAACCATCCTAAATCTAAATAAAAACGACCTCCTTTATTTACAAAAAAATAATAATAAATTAGAGAGCCTAAGTGGCTCAGGTTGTTACGCGCTTATAATTTACGATTAATGTCCGGAGTTCGATCCCTAAGCCGGCAGTTCTAAAAATTTTTCTATGTACATTTACTAAGGTTCTGGTGGTCTGGATCCCACCTTGGGCTGCAGTTTCTAATATTATGCGGTTGCCTGCAATTAATTACGAGGATAGTAGGAAAAAAACCAGGTTTCACCCAATATGTCAAATGCAGCAATCTACTCCTATCAGATCACTTTTCAATTATCACCCCTATAAGTAAGTTTCAAAGGGTCCCTAAAACCCATTAAATGAAAAAATGAGTTTTGTGAGATTCTGGGGCTAATTATAATTTTTCTATGTTTTTTTTATAAATAAGTTGTTTCTTTTTAATAAGATACATACCACTGCCTACTGATATTTGGACGGTTACATGCATATTTTAAACATTTTTAAAATATTTTTATCAATTTTCTCATAAAACAGAGTTTAAATGTTACTCTTGTTGCAATTTTAAAAAAAAATTTACTTTTTTACAAATTTTTAATTAAAATAAGTCTAGTAATTATTAAAGTCGAGAAAATTATTTGTTTAAACATTTATTCATTATTACTATCAATAATATTTTATTTAAACAATTCTAAGGCGCTGCAGGTTTGTCTGAAATTTCCTGGTTTTTTGCTTAATTTTCAACTAGAGTGATGTAATAATTAATTCAAGTTATAAAAATAATTGTTTCAAAAATTTATTAACTTTTTCATAATATTGTTCAACTTAATTGTAGAATTATCATAAATTATTGTTGCTTTTGACAAAAAATATTTTTTTCATAGTATTACTGTTTTAAGTGAATGATTTTCTATTTTTTCCCCTATCTTAAAAAAATTAATTTGAACAAAAAAGCCACCTTAAACAAAAGAGAAAAACAAGAAGCCTCCTAATAAACAGTAGAGTAGCAGTTAAAAATTTCAGGAAAAACAACAACATTCCACCATTAACATTATTCAAATGAAATATTAGTATTAATAATAATAAAATGTTCAAAAAATTAATTTTCTGGACTCTAATGGATTATTTAACTCCTATTGATAGAAAATTGAACAAAAAGGGATTTTTTAAATGCAATTCTTTAGAATTATTGTAAGAGAATATAACTAAAAATAATAATAAATTCTTTAAACAGTCATTCTTCTTATCATGATTTGACTATCACTTCCCTGAAATTAAAAATCTTGCAAAACCATTTTTTCCACTTATTGGGATTTTCAGGGATCCTATAGAATAGACCTCTGTTGTTTATGGAAAATAAGTGTTAAACTTCAAGGGGCTTTTGAAATCTCTCAATATTTTATGTTGAAAACAATAATAATGTTTTTTTTGAGGATTCGAACAAATTTCTAGCCGATACTAATAAAAATTCGAGGAAAAAAATTTCCAATGCATTTTAGGACCACCCTAACGTCCATCCGAAATGAAACGGAAAGGCGTGAAATGTGAATATTCCATTCTTACCAGATCGTTTGAATAAAATTTTAACGAATTATCAAGTGAAAAATATTGGATAAATGACTATTATAATTTACATGATGAAATTGCCTTAATTAAAATAAATGATCTAGCGCTAATTTAATAAATAATCATTTCCTCACTTCTTAAACAATTATTCATTTAAACACGTCAATTTTTGTTTACTCACTCCGTACTGGTTTCCTTTACACAAATGTACTCTGGTGACTTTTATTTAATTTCCAAATTAGGAAACTTTATATTTCAATTCCTGTGGACGTGAGTTGTTGCGAAATGAGCGTTGGTATAGAAGGATCGTATGAATCAATAATTTATTATGTAGCCATAACTGTTTTGGTAGAAAACATATCACGAAAATATTTCATGGTCTCTGTTAAACTTTTTTATCAGACGATGTCAACAGTAGTAATCTAATGGTCCAATTAATCATAACTACCGAGAAAAAATTACTTCATTCCTACAGTCTGTGAGATAACGATTATACGATGTTACAAGAAACCGTGAAGTTCTAGAATATTCCTTAGTTATGTTGTGAAATAAATTCTCGTTAAAATATTGATCAGTTTTTTGTTTAGTTAAAAAAAGATGATGATTGTCTACACACTGGTATTACCCTTGGCGATTTTCCTCAATTCTATTGGTAAATAAAGTAGTATAATATTTATATATTCACTAGTTATTTCTATCTTCTTTCTAAAAATAATTTAGTTTCGCAGAAATAAGTGTTTATATCAGCTTAATATATTCTAAAATAATGCAGAATGTGTGTATTATTAAAAATTGAATTTCCAAAGTGTACCTATTTATAGGTAATTATTATGAACAACCAAACTAGACCAACCTAGACACCCAAATTAAGCAGCACAAATATAAGTAACGTAATCAATTTTAATATTAATATATTAGCACTAAATATTCTATTCTAATTGATGAAAGCTAATGGGGACAATTGTTCTGTCACGTTTAATGGTTAAACTGATAATAATAACTTTTTGTCCATCCTTAATGAACTAATGTTGTCTACTATATAATTGACAATTGGAATTGCACGCAAAACTCCTAATTCAGCCGGTAATATTCCGCATCAGTTGTTTTCAAGCTAATGAAAAAAAAGCTTGAGGTTTCTCTGTAAGAATTCTCCGAGGGAAAAATCCCGCTTTCCCTTCAAACTTGCTGTCGCAAACGATTTTATACCTAAAGAAAAATATAAACCTCTCTTTTTTGTTTCAGAGTTTAGTCAACAGTTCGACTGCTTACCTAATGGAGATCCTATTCCTAATAATTTTCATTCTGAAACTGAAAATCAACTACAAGCACATCGCCCCCCTGAAAGACATATGTCTCCTGTCCAGTCTCATCTTCATGCCAGGTCTAGGTCTCCTCCTCCCCTTGTTTATTCCAAAGTAAGGCCTTCTGTTCGAGTAAAGCCTCAATATCCTGCCAGTTCTAGTTCTAGTCCTGCCAGACGCGCATCTACTCCTGTCAGACGCGGTTCTACTCCTGCCAGTCGCGGTTCTACTCCTGCCAGTTCCGGTTCTACTCCTACCTCTCCTCGTCGTTTTTCTACCGTTCTCGGATATAAACTTAGTGATCTTCCATTTATTCGGCTTATTCCCAATACTAATCGGTTTCAGCAATTTGAAATTCGAAGCTATACTTTCCCTCAAGGTCTGCCAATTGAAATAAGACAAGGAAATAATATCCGTGGACCTTTACCAAAAGAAGAGCAATACATTTTAAAAGCAGCCAATGGTGACGTTGTTGCTCTATTAGATGGTACAAATGTTCTTCGTGGAATGTATAGAACAAGAGATTTCTTTGAATACCGGGTGAAAATGAACATGCGGAGCTTTGAGGTTAAGGATATGACCGAAGACGAATGCAAAGATTCACCCATAGGCACCACAAAACGAATGTCGAAACATTATAAAATATTCGATCTGAGGAAAAATATCATAGGTTGATTATATTGTATAATATTGTTTTTCATCTGAAGTAGGGTCAGCATATTAACAGTAACTTATAATTGTATTAAATATTTCATGTGTTGTCGTTCTCGAGGTGACAATATTTCGTGATTGTATCAGTTTTTTAAGAACGAATAAAAAAGGTTACTTTTTATTTGCATACGAAATATTTAGGGTGAAAAGTCATTTTAGGCTTATAATGATTTATGTATAGTATATTTAACATGTTGATTAGGACATCCTACAGTATATTGTTAAAAATTGCTCAAGTTTTAATGAAATCAATTTGAAAAATTAGGATACATTTTTGTATTCAAATGAAGTCTATGTTTTTGTTTAGCTATTGCTACAGAAAAAAATAGTTTCTCAGGAGTATTAAACTTTTTTATTAAACAAAGAAAAAAATTTACGCAATTATTTGTAAACTAATGAGATCATATAGTATATCTCCTATTTATGATTAATTATTAAAATTTGTGACTTGTTATTAGTTAGATCGTAAAATGTATTCAAATTGGTCATAATGCAACCATTTTGTTAAAGAAATGTCAGAGCCTTAACACTTTTCGATGTTTTTAATTGTAAAAAATAGTTACTCATATATAAACAATTTATAAGCACAAGCTTTTAGTTTGGGAATTCCAGCATAAAAAGTTTTCTTGTTGATTCCTTGCATAAATCTAGGTTTATTCATGAAAAACTTTTCGAATTGCAGTCCTGGTTATAAAAATTATTTCAAAAAATGAATTTATTCATTTTATAAAAAACTGGTTAAATTCAAATCTAGAATATAAAATAACTAAGCATCACGAAATAGGAAAAAAAGGCTTTCTCATATTAATCCGAACATAACTTCGTGCAAAGAAAAATTGTTTCTTTCTCTAACATACTAGGAATTAGTTTTATATACTTTCTACATTGTCATACGGCCAATTTTAATTAATTTGGAAGTCTATTTAGAAAACGGAATCGCGAAAAAGTTTAAGAAAAAAGTTAAAAGTTTGTTAATTAATAAAAAAATTTACTTCATAGAGTTGAATGTCTGCTATCACTTGTTTTACCTGCAATACTTAAGGCCATTCATAAATAAAAATGATTCGAGAAAGAGTTTATCTGTGTCGATCGAAAAAGGTGCATTATTAACAAAAAACTGAATTCTACCATTTTTGTGATTTATATTAGTGCAAATTTTTTGTTATTAATAATTTCTGTTATTGATAATGTAACCGATTTATCAAAAAAAATTACTTGTACCATTAACTCTTCAATAGCTTAACGGAAAAGCACCTCACCGGCGATCAGATGTTATGTGGTTTGATTCCTAGTGGATCGAAAAGAAAAGGATCTTTTTTTAGAGAAAAATGTAATTAAAAATTCATGTCGAACCTAATAATAGTCTGGCTTTAATTTAATATTTAATACTTTTTACACTTGTCCAGCAATTACGATATCAGCCTTTGGACTTCAAAAAGTTTTCTACCTAAATCCTGATGGTTTACCTTATGGAAACGTTTCTAGTGTCTTTTTGTAATTTTTCTTGAATATTTTAATGCATAACATATCAATAGAATTTTCATTTGGACGCTTAGGAATCGACTTATCAAACGGCCTCATGAAATGTAAATATATAACAAGGGCAACCTCGGCGTCGACAATATATGAGATAATGACTACACAGCAGTATAGTCCTATAAAGATCTAGAATATTCATTAGCTAGATTGTGAATTAAATTCCTTATTTAAATATTATTCAGTTGTTTCCTTAATTATAAAAAATCAGCATTGTTCACACTCTTGTCTTGTGCTTGGTGGTTGTTCTCAATTCTATTGGCAAATATAATGATATTTATTATGTATATCTGTAATTTTGGTAATCTTTTTATCTAAACGCAAATAAGAATTTGTTTCATTTTATCTACATTGTTGCTTTAAACTGTTATAATTGGCAATTATATTTTTATCAATAGAAAAATGTATTCAGAATTTAAAAATGTATGAACAGTTTATAAATTTATTATTAATATTTTAACGTATTAGCTTTCATGAGCAGACCAATTAACATTGTAGAAAAGTGAATATTGTAATGAAAAAATTCTATTAAAAATTATTTTAAATAGAAAATAATTTAAATGATCGATAAACTATGATGTGAAACTTATGCATTTAGTAACATTTTATAATTTTTAGTTTATAAACTTTCGACAACAGATATTCTGGTTGCAACGAAAACTATTTGAAAACTTGTTTTGACTGTAATAATGATGTAGTAAAATACGCATTTAAGCAGATAAAAATAAGAATTTCAAAAGGTAAAATTGTAAGTTTTAACTTTCAATTTTCTCTGATGTTTACAATTGACCACATTTTCTGGGGTTCTCATCACATTGAATTATTTTTAAAATATTTTAGTTTGTATGTCTCTTGAAAGAGCATAGGAAGAAACTTTCAGTTGGGTTTTATTATTTAACTAATTATATTGACTTTCAGTGTATAACAAAAAATTTTTCATTTTGAGAAAAACATTTTCAATCGACAATTTTAGTCCCGAATGATCCATATATAAAACAATTTGTAAGAAATTTAGGTAAATAAAACTTTCAGCTTACTATCAAAAGAATTAGACAAAAATATTGGAAGAAGTTGACTTCTATTAAATTGAAAATTTCAACTACATTTAAAACTTTTAATTTAGCTCTCAATTGTCCGCAACCGTTTCTTTCTAGCTTAAAGTTTGTTTGTGAGAAGTTTCCTGAAGCAAGAACCCCTCAATACTTTCAAACTTCCCACGCAATATCGATAGAAAGGATCCATGATATACCAAAATAGTTAGATATTTTTACCTCCTAGGGAGCCTATTTCTGTTTCTTTTTTCACTCTGGAACTTCTTCTTCTGAAAATCTTCCTCCTCCTGTCCAGCCTTCTCTTTATGCCAGGTCCAAGTCTCCTCATGTCATACCTAAATCTATAGTCAGAACTTCTTATCCTGCCGCGTCTGAACTTCGTGCCAGATCTCACATTTCTCCTGCCAGACTCAATTCTACAGTCCGGCCTTCTACTCCGGCTAAGCCAGATCTTATGCTAGGGCTAGGTTTCCTCGTGCCAGACCTTTTTCTACAGTCGAGCATTCTACTTCTGCCGAGTCTGATACTCATGCAAGTTTCAGACTATAATGCACAGTCAGGCCTTCTACTCCGGTAGAGCGTCTTCTTTATGCCAGTGTCAGGTCTCCTCGTGGCAGATCTCAATCTGTAGTCAGGACTTCGTAATCTGCCGGTCTTGATCTTCGCGCTAGGACTAGATTTTCAATTAGCGTAACGCAAAAAATTAATTAAAGTTAAAAAAACATTTTTTTTCAAACAATTCATTATTATTATTAGTAATCTTCAGTTTGAATAATACCATAAATTTGTCATTTTCGCTATAATTTTCAACTATTTGTCTACTTTTCACGTTGACCGAAATAATAGTTAATTCAATCGAGCGGCTTTTGGTGGAATTTCTCTACTTGTTACACACTTCTTAGACAATTAATTATTTCATAATCCAAATTAACAAACACAGTTAATATGAACAGCTTATTATTGTTCAATACTATCTTCTCTTAGATAAGTGCTAGAAAATTGCGATTTTTTATGAAATTTTTTACTTTTCATTGCCTTTTTAGTGATCGACAGATAATAGATAAACATCAGAAAGAGTCATATTTTTAACAATCAGAAGAAAGGGGATAATAATTTAACTCTTTGTTTTTGTCTCTTATTTACGATATCTTTTTCATGTGAATCAATTTTTTAATTTTGGGAAAAGAGAAAAAGTATTCAGTTAAAAAATTACAATAATATTTAAAAACTAATTTTCTTTTTACTTTTATTTCATTAACAAAAATTAACAAAACATTTATTTTATTTTGTTAACAAAACAGTTCTTTAAAGAATTTAATATTGTTTATAACTATCTTCTCTTAGATAAGTGCTAAAAAGTTGCAATATTTTCTAAGATTTGGAAACTTGCTACGCCTTTTTAGTAATAAACAAATAATAAGTCCACCACAACAAAAATTATGTTTTAAATAGTATTATTGATTGAAGTGAATAATTTTCGTTCTTTTCCCAATCTGGAAAAAAATTAATTTAAACAAAAAAGCCTCCTTATACAGGAGAGAAAAACCAAATACAGTTTATTGCAAAGAGTAAAAAAAATTAGAAATTACAAACATTTTAAAGCTGCATTTTAATTTTACGTTTTGCAATAAACCTCTAGTTTCAATAAAAAACAAATCTTTCTCAAGGCATTTAAAGACATGGTCCTTCGACCTATTCCTAATTATATTAATCTTTTTTTTTTGTCTCTTGTATAAGATAGCTTTTATTTTTAATTTATTTTTGTGAAAATTGAAAAAAGAGTAAAAATAATTTACTTAAAACAATAATACTGTTTAAAGAAACGTAAAAAATTAATTCATAAACCGCAACTCCTAATGCGAAATAGAGTAGCAGTTAAAAATTTCAGAAAGAACAGCAACATTTCACTATTAAGTAAACTGAATGTTATTAACCTGATAATAAATTGTATAAATAATTATTTTGTTAGCTTAAATTAATTATTAAATCACTTCAATTAAAAATTTGACAAAAAGCCAGAAATTTCAGAAACAACCGCATCTTTCCGACATTATTCATATGCAATATTAATAATAATAATAATAAAATGTTTGAAATAATAATTTTCTCGCCTCTAATAATTATGTAACTCATGTTAATTGAAAATTGAACAAAAAGAGATTTTTTTGACTGCAATTTTATAGCTTTATTGTAACACAATATCACTAAAAATAAGAATAAATGGTTTAAACAATCATTCTTGTTAACATGCTTAAATGTTACCTTCCTCTGATTAAAAATCTCGCAAAAACCATTTTTTCACTTATGAGGTTTATAAGGGACCCTATAAAACAGACCTATGGGCTTTTTAATTAAAAGCTGGTATTTTGTTTGTATTTTGTGGCTAATTGTGACAAGAAACGTTGAGTTTAAACTCGAATCAGCTAATATACAGGATCCTAAATAAAATTTGAAAAGCCTCTGGTTTTGATGAAAAATGCGTGTTAAACTACAAGCGACTTACAAAACCTCTAAATATTTTATTTTTAAAACAATAATAATGTATTTTTTATGAGGATTTGAATAAATTTTAAGCAAGTACTAATAAAAATTTAAGAAAAAAATATCCAATGCATTTTAGGACCACCCTAATGTCCATCAGAAATTGAACGGAAAGGCATGAAATGTGAACATTGTTTAAATATAATTGCAACGAATTATAAAGTATGAAATATTCGATAAATGACTAATATAATTTATTTGATGAAATTGCCCTCCTTAAAATAAATGTTTTAAGAATTTTCCCACTTCTGAAACAATTATCAATTTAATGACGCCAAATTTTGTTTACCCACTTTGTAGTAGTTCTTGGTCGTAATTGGGAAACTTTATATCTCACTTCATGTGGACTTAAGTTGTTGCGAAAAGAGCGTTGATACAAAAGGATCGTATGAATCAATCATTTATTATGTGGCCATAACTATTTTGATAGAAGACATATCACGAGAATATTTCATGGTCTCTGTTAGAGTATTTATCAGACGATGTCAATAGCAGCAATCTAATGGTCTAATTATCATAAACATCTAGAAAAAATAACTTCGCTTCTACAATCTATGAGATAACGATTATACGATATTACATAAACACGTGTAGTTCTACAATATTCCTTAGTTACGTTGTGAACTAAATTTTCTTTAACATATTGATCAATTTTTCGTGTAATTAAAAAAAGATGATGATTGTCTGCACACTTGTAATACCTTTGGCGATTTTCCTCTATTCTATTGGTGAATAAAGTAGTATAATATTTATATCTATGCTAGTTATTTCTATCTTCTTCCAAACAATAATTTAGTTTAGCAGAAAAAAGTGTTAGTATAAGCTTAATATATTCTAAGAGAATGCAGGATGTGCGTGTTATTACAAATTAAATTTCCAAAGTCTACCTATTGATAGGAACGAATAACCAAACTAGACCAAACTAAAAACCCAAATTAAGAAGCACACATATAAGGAACGTAATGAATTCAAATTTTAATGTATTAGAACTAAATATTTTATTATGATTACCGAAAAATAATGGGGAAGAATTTTCTATTGCGTTTAATTGTTAAACTGAGCATAATAACTTTCTGTCTATCATAGAAAATTTGTTTTAATAGAGAGAAAAAATATTAAGCACGAGTCTTAATGCAGCCGGTAAAATTCTGCATCAGTTCTTTTTAAGCTTATGATGAAAAAGCTTGCGGTATCTCTGTAAGAATTTTCCAAGGGAAACATCCCGAATTCCCTTCAAACTTGCTGTAGCATACGAATTTATGCCCCAAGAAAAATCAAAATCTCTCTTTTTTGTTTCAGAGTTTAGTCAACAGTTCGACTGCTTACCTAATGGAGATCCTATTCCTAATAATTTTCATTCTGAAACTGAAAATCAACTACAAGCACATCGCCCCCCTGAAAGACATATGTCTCCTGTCCAGTCTCATCTTCATGCCAGGTCTAGGTCTCCTCCTCCCCTTGTTTATTCCAAAGTAAGGCCTTCTGTTCGAGTAAAGCCTCAATATCCTGCCAGTTCTAGTTCTAGTCCTGCCAGACGCAGTTCTACTCCTGTCAGACGCGGTTCTACTCCTGCCAGTCGCGGTTCTACTCCTGTCAGTCGCAGTTCTACTCATGCCAGTTCCAGTTCTACTCGTGCCAGTTCCAGTTCTACTCCTGCCTCGCCTTGTCGTTTTTCTACCGTTCTCGGATATAACCTTAGTCAGCTTTCATTTATTCGATTTATTCCCAACAATAATCGGTATCAGCAATTTGAAATTCGAAAATATACTTTTCCTCAAGGTCTGCCAATTGAAGTTAAACAAGGAAATAATATCCGTGGGCCTTTACCAAAAGAAGAGCAATACGTTTTAATAGCACCTAATGGTGACGTTGTTGCTCTATTAGATGGTAAAAATATTCTTCGTGGAATGTATAGAACAAGAGATTTCTTTGAATACCGTGTGAAAATGAACATGCACAGCCTTGAGGTTGACGATATGACCGAACAAGAATGCAAAGATTCACCCATAGGAGGCTCAAAACGAATGTCAAAGCATTATAAAATATTAAATCTTAGGAAAATATAGGTTGTCTATATCTTATAATAATGTTTTTCATCTGAAGTAGGGCGAGTATATTAACAGTAACTAATAATTGTATTAAAGATCCAATGTTTTCTCGTTCTCAAGGTGACAATATTTCGTTATTGTGTCTGTATTTTGAAAACAAATGAAAAAGTTATTTTTTATTTCCTTACGAATTTATTTTAGGGAAAATGTCATTGAGGGCTTATAATTATTTATATATAGTGTATTTAAAATATTGCTTAGGACATCCTACATTATATAGTGAAATATTCGTCAAGTTTTAATAGAATCAATTTGGAAAAATTAAGATACATTTGTGTACTAAAATGAAGTCTATGTGTTTGTTTAACTTATGCTACAGAAAAAAAAAGTTTCTTGGAAGTGTTAAACTTTTTCATTGAACGCCGTTAAAACTACGACCAATAGATAAGATTTTCAGTGAAATGATTAAGGTTCTGCAAACATTTTTCCTTATAATATAGTACTCTGTTATATTATGATGTATTATGTTGTTATACAAATAATTTAAATTAGATTGTCCCACATCGAGTGCGTCATCGATACATTTCAAACAAAAAATGTGTTTCTTACATACACAAAAAACAGTTTAATTTATTTAATAAACTAGAATTTTTAACTTAATTTATTACTATTAAAAATGAATTTCCATCAAAGGATGAAGAATTTATAAATAAATATAAGAAACTTATACTCAAAACAATACATTTTTTAAAAACAATAGTATAACTACATTTTTATTTTAAAAAATTATTTTTCATAAAAAAAGTAATTTTAAACAAAATATTTAACGATAAATCTTATATCAAAAAGTTAATTTTTGACAAAGTAAATAGTTAAACTTTTAACCATACTGTTCAAATTTTAACTCAGAAATATATCGATGAAAAATATTTATAACAAAAGACAAGAATTTTGAATTGAATTAATGAATTTTGCAGTATACAGTTAAAACTATTGAGATATTTGTCAAGTTTCTTCTTAAAATTAATGTTCGGCAAAAATGACAGATTTTCAACTAAAGGATGACATTCTCAAATAAAAAGATGAAGCTTGCCCCGATACAATACATACAATACATACAATACAGAATTGATGAATTTTCATCCAAGGAGTTAATATTTTTTCTCCATAAAGACGAAATTTTAACTAAATACATGTGTTTTCAACTAGAAAAGATAAATTTATGTTTTATTCCCAAAATAATATTTGATTTGCAAGTACACGATTTTAACTTTTTTTCTTACTGTTTAGTGATAATATTTCATATAAGATCATAAACTGTGTACAAATCGGTCATTATGCCACAATTTCCTAAAAGACAAGCCAGAGACTTAACGCGTTTCGATGTTTTTATTTGTAAAAAAAAGTTATTCATATACAAACCATTTATACAGACAAATTCTTAGTTTAGGTATTTTTGCATTGAAAGTTTTCTTGTTTAAAAGAAAAGAATGTTTTTTTCAAGAAAAAAAATAATGAAAAATTTATTTGGAACTAAATAATGTTCTGGTTTTAATTTAATATGTAATACTTTGCCCACTTCTCCATAAATTACGATATCAGTATTTGGACTTCCAATGGTTTTCAACCTAGATCCTTTTGGGTTACCTTATAGAAACGTTTCTTCGTGTCCTTTAGTAATTTTTCTTAAATATTTTTATGCATAACACATGATTAAAATTTTTATTTAGACGCTTAGAATTCGACTTATCAAACGGTCTGATAAAATGTAAATATATTATAAGGGCAACCTTGGCGTCTACAATATATGAGATAAGGTCTACACAGCAGTATATTCTCATTAAGTTTTAGAATATTCATTAGCTAGATTGTGAAACAAAATTTTTTATTTATATATTATTTAGTTGTTTGCTTAATTATAAAAACTCGGTATTTTTCACACTCTCGTCTTATGCTTGGGAATTGTTCTTAATTCTATTGGCCAATATAATCATATTTATTATGCATGTCTCTAATTGTTATTAATCTTTTTATTTAAACGCAAATAAGAATTTGTTCTATTTTATCTACATTGTGTCACAATTGTTATTTTCTTCCTAAATTTATTTGAGTTATTATTTCCAACTATATTGTTATCAAAAAAAAAATTCGTCAGATTTTGAGAATATATGGACAGTTTATAAAGTTATTAATAATATTTTAATGTATTAAGTTTCATGAGTAGACCAATTTACATTGTAGAAAGTTTATATTGGAATGAACAAATTCTATTAAAAATGATTTTAAGTGAGAAATAATTAAAATTATCGATGGTTGAAACAGTTTTAGTTTTACAAATTGTTCAAATTGAGAATTAGGTAACATTTAAGAAAAATCATTTGAGCAGAATGTATTTAAGTAATCTACAGTTTGAAGTATTTTTCATGATAAATCGTCATTTATCATTTTTGAGCGTTTTCAAAATATAATAATACTATGATGTGTTTGTAATTTATTACAGATGCATTCTTTTGGTAGTCAAAAAACGTTCCTCTAAAGTTTCATTTAAAAATCCTTATACCTATGAAACGTAGATATAGTTAAAGTCACAAAAAACTAAGAATTTCTGCGAATTTGAAAACGAAACATTCAATTTTTGTACATTTAACAAAACAATAATATTTGAGGAATGTTGACATTAAAATAATTTGTTTTGGATTTGAAACCGCTAGTTTTTACTACAATAATAATGTAGTAAACTGCGCAGTTTGAATGATATTAAATTATGTAAAAAATAGTTTATTACGTAAGTCTCTTGAACGAGCATAGAAATAAACTTTCGTTTAATTTAAATTATTTAACTAATTACAATAACAACAACAAATTTTTTATTTTAAGAAAAACATTTTCAATCGTCCATTTTGGCTTCTGATGAGCCATATTTGAAAGCCTTTGTATGAACTGTAAGTGAATGAAACTTTCAACTTTTTATTAAAAGAATTAGACAAAAATATTGAAAGCAGTTGACTACAATGTTGACTTCTATTAAAGTGACAATTTCAACTACATTCAAAACTGTTAATGTAGCTCTCAAGTGTCCGCAACCGTTTCTGTTAAGCTTGAAGTTTGTTTGTAAGAATGGAGTTCACAGTTCGATTTTTTTTACCTAATAAGGAGCCTTTTACTGGTTTTTTCTTTCACTCTGTAACATCATTTTCTGAAAATCTTGATCCTCATTCCCAGCCTTCTCTTCGTGTCAGATCCAAGTCTCCTCATGCCATACCTAAATCTATAGTCCACTATTCCAATGGTATATTCTACATAAGAAGTAATATAAATATCAAATAAATCCAAAACGCCATACAGATGGCTTTTACACTGGAGGATGTTATATGTTTAGCTTCATACATAAAAAAAACATTAAAAAAAACTACATTTTTTCTTTACATTTGTTTTCATTATTCTGACCTTAAAATTTTAAAAGGCATAGCAGGGGAATCATCTGTATTCTTTCCCATGTTATTTCACATTGGGATTTACACAACAAGTTGGGATTGATATAAGATAAAAGTCTAGCGAAGATTAAAATTAAAGCACATTTTTTATGGAGTTTATGGAATTTATGAGAGAAATTATTAAAAATAAATTTCTCTAGAATATCTAAAGCGATTTGGATAGAGAAAAAATCTATTCTGGAACATGATTGAATAATGATAGAAAAATTATAAATTTATTACATTGACTGGCAGTGCTAAAAATAATATTTATATCATTTCTTTAAAAAAAATCTCAAAGTTTCATGGCAATCGGGTGGGATACAATGTATTTTAAAAAATGTCAAATATCAAGCGTATAGTTTGCAGTATCTCGGGGATCACATAGGTTACTCGTGCATGATAGCCACAACTGTAGAACGTGTGCGCAATAATTTTTTTCTCGACTTTATTATATTTTATAATAAAACATATTATATACTTTATTGTATACTAAAACGCAATTTTCGAAAATCCATTAAGGGGGGAGTCTCGTCCAGCCGATTGAAAAAATTGACTTTTTTTATCTCTAAAAACCTTCCTACTCATATGTAGAATACATTTTTAAAGTTATATTATTAAAATCAACATTGAACAGTAATTAGGAGCAGTGCGTAACAAGTCAAAATAATGGTTGAAAAATTACGGCTGATTTTTTCGTCAATTTTCGTTTTTGTTCGCTATTTTGTAAAAAAAAATGTTTCTAAAAATTTTGCTTCATCTGCTGTTTAAAATCATACTTTAACGAAAATTTCCCAAGACGTATTTTTCAGATTTAGGGAATTCTAGGGAGTTACAACCGATTAAACCGGATCATCCGCTTATGCTTCAAATGGCATTCTTGACATTGAATTTTCTTCTTTCGATGTTTCTTTACATGTACCAAAAGTTTTATAATCAAAAATAAAGTTTATCTGAAAAAACGCATTTAAAGAAACATCGGCTGGGCGAGACTCTCCCCTTAGAAAAATAGAATATTCTTGTTCCCTTTGCGGGATAATAAATTTGTATAAAAAAAGTTGAAAAAAATATAAAAAAGTCAATTTCGAAAAAATTTTACATTAACAGGTTTAGACCATGGACCCTTCAGATGTTTTGGAGACCACGTTTACTTTATTCACCGCTTTTTTTGCGAGAAATTAGTCCCGTGTAGCGTAATTTTCTTTAGTTTATTTAACCTTTTCTGATTATCCAATATTGTTTCATAACATCGATCAAGAATTTGGTATAGTTCTCTGAAGATTTACTGCAATTCTCTATTTTTGGATGATTGTACATAGTACGTGTAAGCATTCATTTCATTTGGCACTTGGAACGTTTTAGCGACGATGTTCAGTTCATTCTCAACTTCGTTTTTCCGTTTAAAAAATTGATCCAAAAATTGGATATTTAGAAAAGTTTGGGATTACGGATATTAAATAAAGCTACACGGGAGCAATTTCACGGAAAAACGAATCGGAGAATGAAGAAAACTTCGTCGCGAAAACAGTTGAAGTGACAAACAAAATAAACGACGAAATGTATTACGAAGAAACATACAAAAATCGCGAAATGCACTAAATGTTCGCAGAAAAACAAATCTTAGATTAGCCTTGTAAAACTATTGAATAACCAGAAAAGGTTCAATTATAGAAAGAAAATGACGCTACACGGGACCAATGCTACGGTATAACAAAGCTAAGAATAAAATGAACTATGAAAAAACATACAAAAGTCGAGAAAAAAGTTAATCTTCCGAGAAAAATACCAAATCCTTGATCGATATTATGGAACAAATTGGTCAATCAGAAAAGGTTCGATTATAGAAAAAAAATGACGCTAGACGAGACCAATGCCACAGACAAATAAAGCAAAGGTTAAAGTTAACGTTGTCACAAAAACATTTGAAATGACAAAACAAATTAATGCTGACACGTACTATGCAGAAACATACAAAAATCGAACAACGCAGTAAATGTTCTAAAAAAATACCAAATTCTTGATTTGTATTAAGAAAACAAATTGTAAAATAATAAAAAGTTCGATTATCAAAGGAAAATAACAGAACACGCGATCGGTGTTTTCAACGGATATATAAAAGGGGGAATGAAGTGAAAGTTGCCACCAAAACGCTTTTGTGACAAAACAAATAAATGCTTACATGCTCAACAGGTTGTTATCGTGCATCGAAACCCTATATTACGTCCTGGATACGGCAAACTGTCCGCCTAAGATTTCCTATTTTATAAAGTACGTTCTACGTGGTGCTTATGCCTGAAAGAAATAAAAAAAAAAAAAAAATCCATACGAATTACAATTTCTTGCAGCAATTCTAGTCAACATAATAAATTCATAATTTTTTTCTAACATTGTCTCATAGAGTCCCAAAAAAATATTTTGTCTCTTCGAAATCGGATAAGCCTTTCTCGACAAATTCATTTTTATTGATTTCCCATATGAGCCCCATAAGTCCCCTAATTTGAAGTCTGCGGGAAATTTTAATGTAACAATGCCAACTTATTGTGTCAATCCCAATAACATACAAGCAAAGGCTAAACACACACACCTATCTTGGTATGACCTTTCTTTAAATTCAACAAAGGAAAAAAAGGCTGAGAAATTAAGCCCTAGAATAGGCAGATCACAGATTACTTTTTTACTAGTTAGCTCCTCCTGCCCACATCTCCCTTCGTACTAGGTTCAGATATCCTCCTGTCAGACATTATTCTATAATCAGGTCTTCTGCTTCTACTGACCCTCAACTGCCTGCCGGTTATAAAATTGATCAAGTTTTAATTGTTAATAATGCTATTCATGTCATTTTTCCAACAAAAAATTTCTTTAAACACCGGTCGAAAAGAAACGTGTACAGCGGCGTGGTTAAGCAAATATGCCCCAAGTAGAATGAAAAGAAACTCCCATTGGATATCGTAACCGAATATCAAAGAATTTTAGTTTTATAGGTGGCAAAAAATGTTGCTTAAAATCATTAATTTCTTTTAAAAAAATTTAAGGTACAATTACAATATTGTTCCTGAAATAGGGTCAAAAGATCAAAAGAAACTGAACATTGTATTAAAGAGTCAATGTTTTATTGTCTTCAAGGTTTCCGTCTTTCCTTTATGCCCACCTTTTTTCGTAAATAGATAGAAAATTGTAAAACACTATAAAATGAGGCTAATTGATCTAATATCCAACTCCAGTGATAGAATATTAAGATTTTCTATAATTACAATTTTAATTGGAATTAATTGATTGAGTAAATAACAGAAGAAGCTATTATTCCTTCACAAAAAATCATAAAAAATAAAATTCACGTATTTAATCAATCTGTCCTAAAAATATTAATTTTAATTTCAACTGATTTTAACTTGTACGTGTATGCTAGAAATATTAATGGAAATATATAGATGCATCATTTCATGTCTATATGTTTGTATGTATCCTTTAAAGGAAAAAAGATTCGATAACTCGATAATTTAAGTAGGCGAAAATTTTAATAGAGTCAACATTTCTGGCTGGATTATCATAATGAAATAATAAAATAATTTATGTTACTCAGGTATGATTTACGTATTTGATCAACGGCTATATATTTTCAGTTGAAAACGTTAGTATTATTATGGGCATAATGGCCTGTAAACAGCCAGGACTGATAGCTACGTGGGCTTCGTCATTTTTTGTTATCAACATAATCATGATTGAGAGAGCCTTGTTGGCTCAGGTGACAAGGCACTTGGAATGCTTGTCAGAGTTGTCTGGAGTGTGATTTCTTAGCAGGGGGCTCTCGAAATTTACTATTTATTGTTACCGATGTTCTGGTGGTTCGGATCCCACCTACAATTGAAGGTTCTTTTATCAAGCACTGAATAGCATCGCAAACATGTGTCCGGGACTAAACTTGTATACTGGGACCAGACCCTGCAGACTATTAAAAAATCGAAATGTGGCAAAAATAAACAAATAATAATACTAGTGATTTTAAAAACATTTAAAATAATTTGGGCACGAATAATAATATATGAAATATATGATAAATGGCTGGCATGATTTACCTGATGACATCGATATCCTTAAAATAAACGTTCTAGCTGTAATGTGCTGGTTTCCTCTAAAGAAATATTCTTTAGCACGTATTACGCAAGCATGTGTCACACTCACTTTATAGAAGACTATGAAATATACACAATTTATCAGATAACGACTAAACGATATCACATAAACCAATAAAGTTCTGGAATATTCATTAGCTAATTTGTGAACCAAATTCTTCACTTATATATTATTCAGTCGTTTTCTTAATTGGAAAGGATGATGATTGCTCGCACTCTCGTCTTATCTTTGGCGATCATTCTGAATTCTATTGGTGAATATAATGATATTATATGTATATCTATTTATTGGTAAATTTTTTAATCTATACAAAAATTATAATTCGTGCAATTTAATTTGCATTCTATTTCAATTTCTAATTTTTTACTGATCTTATGTACCATATGTTAAGAAGTCAAAGCGCCTTCTACTGCTAATTGGTTTTAAAGTGAAAGAATTTTTTTTTTTAAACATTGAAAAGAAAAATAGTGAAAAAAATCTCAAATCTATACCAATTAGTGTTTGAAGTCTTATCATTCATTTTAGCCCATAAAGCTTTTTAAATCTTTGCGGGTTATTTAAATTCGACTTGAAATGATTAAGCCTCAAAAATGAAGTTTCAGTCAGCGATTACTGCTGTCGACCGCTAGAGTGCGTTGATCGCCGAGAATTTTTCAGATTCGCTCCGAGTTGCCAAAAATATCTATGCTTGAGCTTCTTAGACTCGCAAATTCATAAGCTTCTTAACGGTTCTTTAAAAATTTAGTATCTCAATTTTTAAACGAGTACTTACTTTTGAAGTCAATAGTGAATTTCAATAATACTTTTAATAATGATATTGATAATTTCCGACGGTATTGTATGTATTTGTATTTTGTATTTATTAGGAAAATATCTCTAGGGCAAAATAAGCCTCTAAGAAATAGAATAATGCAAGGTCATTACAAATTTTGGAAGGACTCATTGGTAGAGCACTTGAATAATCTTATAATTAAATATATAAACAAAATAAATAAATAGAATCAACTCCAGAATTTTTATCAAATTATGTATTAGATAAACGCATAGCTGCAGTAAGCTTTTACCTATGTCTCCCACCGAAAACGTATACGTTCACGAATATCCCCCTCTAGAGGGGCCCCTACTTCTACCGCGAGTCGTTAGGATATTTGTGTCCAGCAACGTTGATTGGCTGCCTCGGTCTTGTGTCGATACGTTCACTGTTAGTAAATTTCCCAACTGCGCATGCGCCAAGAAGCGCGGGTCTATTGTAAATCAATGAAGATGTACTATCAATAATAATAATTTTCACCACACGTGCGGTTGAACCAGTTGCTGTCCGTTAGCATGTGATTGATTAGCATGAATGAGTTTTTATTTCCTTGCAATAGTACAATTTGTCAAGTAAAAATTACTGTAATAGAATCAAAAACCGTCTCAAATATTGCGCGGCGTATTGAGTAATGCAGCATGACATCACGGTCATGCACGGCTAGTGTCAGGTGTCAGTGTCAAGTGTCAGGAAGGTTATCACAGTTGTTGACCACAGTTCATGTACGTATAATATCTTTAAGCTAGTAATGCAGACAAGTTTTTTCAATAAAATAATCTTACTTAAGGTAGAATTAACTTATAAAGGTCTGAATTTACAAATATATCATGCTACGATAGATGCAAATGTTAGCCGCCAGAAAGATTAAATGCTCTTTGGGAGAAAAGTTTCTAAACACAACGGTAAGTTATAAAGGCCTAAATAGTAATATTTCTCAAGTGTATAATTATTTTCTCAGTCATGTTCCATTCTTTGTCGATTAGAGATCTTTCAGTGCTACAAAATCAAATATCCAAAATTTAAGGTTAGTTTATCAGATCGAGTATTCAATGGACCATGACTAAAAAACATTTAAGTATTACTTTTGCGTTTCGAATATTTCCTCGAAAAAGTTATCTGGATTCCCATGACGCCATATCAAAATACTTAATCTAAAGTTTCGGCTCTTTGTACCTCTTTTTAATTGTTGAGTCCCTCTCGCGGGCCTGACCATATAGCTCGCATAGGGACCGTAGTGGGAGCTGAAGGAACTGCCCACGGGGAAATAAGTGGAAGTTTACTGTATTAACATTAAGTGTTTTATTAGTGGCTCTTGTGTATATTAAGGTCGAAATAAGGTAGATGAAATGTTGGAAAATTGAATATAAGGATTTTAGCAGTCAATAATTTTAAGAGTTGCGCTTAAAGTATTTTAAAATTATTTGGAAAAGAGATTTTTAAAAGGGTAAAGAGAAAATGCGTTTCTAATAATGTACAGAACTTTATTTCATAACAAGGAAACCTCTTACTAAAAATTATCGTTGAAGCTGCTACGTTCTGTGAAAAAGAATCTTAAGGATCTTATGTCTTTTATGAAGCTTAGACTGTGCTGGAAGGTTTTGGTCTACAAATTGGAAGAGGTTAAATAGATAATTAAGAGCTTTGTTTCAAAAGAGAGTTTAGAGCAAATTAGCCATAAAAAATTTTCTTGGAAACATTAGGCAGACCAGTCTTGATAAAAGACATATTTCGGCTTTTAATTATGTACAAAACTACGAACTTTGTCGACGATTCGTGAACATTGTAGTTCACTTTCTTAGGGCTGACCTGAAATTGAGGTGTCAGGTTATGTTGTTCTTATGTATACTCTCTACGATGCCTGTGATTGGCCAGAGCACTCCACCATGGAGACAGGACGCACCTGATTAGCCAATCAAGTCTTATTTAGGAAAAATCCGGGAGGATGGAAAGCCAAATCGGTTTGGTATTATAAACGTTGTCCCAATTGATGTTATTAGAATGCTTTAAGATTTCAATTCCTTCTCTAAGTAAACTTGGAAAAATATTGTGTGTTTTTGCGATGACGGTTTTTTTATCTAATAAAATGTTATTTCCTATTTCGATATGATGTTCAGCTAGTGCTGATTGCGTAAAATCTTTTAGCCTGGCTTTACTCTCATAGTCCTTTATACGTTGGCTCACCGCTCTCCCGGTTTCTCCAATATATACTTTGCCACAAGAACAAGGGATTTTATATACTCCTGGATCACTTAAAGGTGCCTTTATTGTCTTTAGTGTTGTGTAGAAGTTGTTGTTTTTTCGCAGGTGCTTTAAATATGGTTTGGATGTTGTGTTTGTTCAGAATTCATCCTATATGTTCTGTGACACCTTGAATGTAGGATAGCACGGTGGTAGTTTTTCTCTCTCTTTCTTTATTAGGCTGTTTTGAACTGTTTTCTTGAATGTACTTTTTTATTGTTTTATCAATTTGTTTTATGGTGTGATCGTTCTCTATTAGGATTTGTTTAACGTATTTTAATTCCTTTTGTAAATTACCTTTATCTGTCCTCAGATGACAACACTTATCGTCCAAGTAACAGAACCAAAATTCCGGTTTAAGCTTGAATTGATTTGAGATTTGGTTTTTAGATGTTCCATACAGATTTTATCTATTACAGGTAAAATTGGAGATCCCATTGCTGCTCCTGAGGTTTCTTCATAGAATTAGTTGTTGAAAGAGAAGTAAGTATTATTGAGACAGTGCTCTATCAAAGGTATGAGCTTGTAGAGAAGTTTGCAAAAGATTCATTAATGCTAATCTGTTGCATCTTTTTGATAAAGTCAAAAGAGTTTTCGACGTGAGGAAAAGAGTTTACTGTGAAAGGATTCAGTTTATTGCGCTGACGATCAGCATAACCAGCCTTGTTTGGAGTTACGTGTTTGTATTTAGGCAAATTGTAGATTAAGCTGACACAGGAGTTTATCGCATGCTCGAGCTTTATACATAATTTGTCGGAAGTATCCCAGATCATTAATTACTTCTAAAAAAGGAATAGTAAAATTCTTGATATTGACAAGTGGAAATGTTGAGAGAGTCTCAAGCTACGGATATAAAGTGGATCCAACAACAATTGCCTCAGTTTCGCCTCGGTTAAGATTAAATACATTCTTTTAGGTCCAGAGGATAACGCGATCGATATCCTCCGGGACTAGAACAAATATTATACTCAGTAAAAAAATTGGTTCCTATAATTAAGTTTTGAAATTGTCAGAATATGTGTTATAGCTGCAGTGTTAAAGTCCACTTTCCAGATCGGAGGTGCAAAAAATTGAAAAGGAGGAGTTTCAGAATGAAGCCCTGAGAGACCGCACATTTAACCTTCCACCATTCAGAAAGTCCACCTCTACTATTAATAATTCTGTGAGAAGGCTCATTAAAATAGGACTTAATCAATTTGATGACCGATTTCGAAATATTAAGATGTTCTAACTTGGATCCGTCGTTACTTGAAAGGAAGCAGTATTAGTGCTATTTTTCGCCCGAAAATCTGATTGCATCAGTGCAATGGTCTCAGATATTTCGAGAAATTTGGAAAGCTGCCGGTCAACAATGTTTTTAAGTGTTTTAGACAGTGCATCTAAAATAGAAATTGTCCGGAAATCTTTCGGGGAAGTAGGTTTAGAAATTTTGGGAGCTGAGCAAATAACATCCTTTTTACAGATATCCGAATAGTTAACGAACATTAGGAAAGTATTTTAATATGCCAAAGAATAGAAAAGATAATCGAGAGGTTTTGAGAATTGGAAGCTTGATCCCGTTGATTGATTTTGCTATAATTTCGACCGGCATTCGAATTCATTTGAAGTGTTTTTTCCAAAGGAATTTCGAGTCTGATATCATCAAAAAAGAAGTCACAGTAATTAAATGTTGAATAACGAGAAGTAGTGGAAGATGATGATAATAAATCTGGAACTAGTAATGCGAAAATGTTTAAAAAATTTTATTACGTGGAAAATTACTATCTAAAAATCATCCCAAACGAATAGCAACTTTCCTAATATGTCAATTTATCTGACCATGAAACTCAAGAACTTAAAACATTGGTTATAATCTTATGAACGGTTTACGTATTTTTAAATCATGACAATATTGTGTTATTATTCCCACTCTAATAATAAATTACAGCGATTTCTAAAAATAGAATATTTTGTTATTACATACCAATATAATGAAGAACTGGTTTTAATAAATTGTTAATATAATTTATCTTTTGAATTTCATGAGCAGAGACACCTATCATTGCCGTATCATCAGTTTGGTATAACGAGGGTTCTAAGATTTCTAAATAAATGTTGTAACTAACATTAAACAAAAATAATTGAAAGAATTAAAAATGATTCGTAAAACTTTAATTACAATATTATTTAAATTAAATTAAAAAATATAAAAAATTCATAAATTTGCAAAAATAAGAAGATTAGCAGTTAGCATTTATAAGATATCAATAGTTATTGCAATATTTACTTCATAAATAATAATTTATTAATTGTGCATGTTATAATTTATATTCGATTGTTCTTATGTTTCACTAATCATTTGTAATTCTTCCAATTAATTTTGTTTTAACTATAGTTACAAATTTTATTGAAAAATCTTAGAATCCTTATTATACCATCGTTATACAGTTTTGTTTCCATCACACCAAAATGTTTCTTTTACAATTTGCGTATACGTACGTATACGACCCTGTCCTGACAAGGAGAACGTTTAGTTTTCGAAACGTCAAAAAATGGGAATAAAGGCTCAATTTAAAATCTAAATCCTATGGTCTAAAATACGTAATTTTAACATCTCACTCGATCTTTTCTTTTTATTGATTTTAATTATCTAACGAATTTTTAATCGTTTATTTTGTTGCAGACTTGAGTTCACAATTCGACTGTTTTCCTAACGGCGACCCTATTCCTAATGTTCCTTATTCTGGAACTTCGAATTTTGCCGACAGACAACATTCCCCTGAAAAGCTTCTATATCATGCTGAGCCTTCTCTTCGTGCCAGGTCCAGGACTCCTCCTGCCGGCCATCAATCCATAGTCAGCCCTTCTACTTCTGCCACGCCTCGTCGTCGTACGAAAGGCAGGTCTCCTTCTGTCAAGCGTCGTCCTCGTCTTATAATCGGATATCAACCTGAAGACCTTCTATTCATTCAGCTTTTTCCTAACGCAAATCCTTTCAAGCAATATGAAATTCGAACCTACGTTTTTCCTCGTGATATACCGCTTGAAATGAAACAAGGCAAAAACAAGCGTGGGCCTATGCCAACCGAAGAACAATATGTTTTATCAACGTCAACTGGTGACGTCGTTGCAGTAGTGGACAGTCATAATTTTCTTCGTGGAATCTTTATGACAAGAAATCTTTTCGAATACCGGGTAAAAATAAACATGCTCAGCAGAGAGGTTAAAGATATGACCGGAGAAGAATGCAAAGATACTCCGTTAGGCAACCGTAACAAAATTTTAAAAAATTTTCAAATAATAAATATAATCAATATTACTCCACATCATTAATGAGACCAAATTTTTTTAAACAATATACATCTTTTGTATTTAAATAAAGTCAATACATTCGGTTGTCTATTGCTAGAAAAAAAAAAACTGAATTTGTTTCTGAGTTTCAGTGGGAAAATTGGGGTTTGGCAATCTTCTACCCGATAATGTTGTATTTAAGTGTATTTTGTTGTATTGAGTTATGAATAAAAAGTCTTCTACTATCACTGAAAATGTTTCTATTTTCTAGTGAATAGTGTTATTTGCTTGTAAAATAAGTGAAAGGATCTATTTAATATAACCTCTAGATAGTTTTTTGTCTCTCATCTACTCCATTTCCAAGTACTAGAGACCAAATGCATGTTTGCAATAAATAGAGTTTTACAACGAAAAATATTTTTTTTTCATTTTATACTTCATAATGAAAAAATTAAATTATGACTTAATACAGTAAAAACTTTACAATAATTAATAATATTTATATATTTTTATTTTAAATAATGTTTCAGTCTAAAACATTAAATTTTAAACCCATTCAGTTTTCATATTTTTAATCAAGAAGGTGGAAAATTATTTAATATTTAGCAATATTTGGCTGTTCATTTAAGAGGAGTAAACTCAAACCAAATATTTGATAGTAACAGATTTTAATCTAAATTGTTTGATATATAAAGCCTTGAATACTTAAAATTTCGAAAAGCTTCTGATCTCTAAATGCTACATTTAAAAAAAATATATATTTTCAGTTTTTTAATGTTGTTTTAAATTTGGCTTTAAATTTTAAATGAGATTTACAATAAGGTTTGAGAATTTAAACAATAAATATTTAATTAGTTTTAAATTAGGATTAGGAATCTTAGGAAAATGTTTTTAATCTTTTAAAGCCTTTACAATAATTACTCTGCAGGCTTCAAAATATTCCAAAACATTTTCTAGAAATCGCTTTTTAAAGAGGATTTTAAATATTTAATTTGTAAAATTTCCATGTTTTTAGCTTTAAATTGCTTGCATTAATATAATTTTTAAATTTTCAAAGTTGACTGTTTAAATATTCAATTTATAGCGTTAGAAATATATCCTAGCCTTGATGATTATCCTTAATTCTGCTGGTGAATATATTATAAAAGCATATATATAATTTAAAGCATATCTTTTTAGATACACGAAAATCAGAATTTGTTCGATTAATTACGTTCTTCTTGGTACAGAATTCGTACATCCTAGCATGCACATATAACATGAAATGATAAAATGTCTAGTCAAAAATGTATTATTCTTAAGTTAGGTATCCTCTTAACTGTGTAAGTCAGCACTTAGAGATGCACGGATGGTAGCAATATTAATTTCATTTTCCACAAATTTTTTCGCATTTCTTATGTCTAATTATATTATTTAATACATAAAAATTACTGACAAAATACACTACATACTGGATGTATAATATATTATAATTTTTAGTTGCTATTCGACGAATCCGAGTCAACACTAATAAACTCACTTTCATCAGAGTCATTATTCTCAGAATTTAACTCGAAAATTGGAACTTCGATTCATTAAAAAAATTTTAAGGCTTCTTAAAAAAAAAATTATGTTTTCTTTAAAGATATTCACGTAAGCCAGTGATCAATGAATAATTAAAAAAATTGGAAATTTTTCTGAAATTCTCATAATGTTACTAATTAAAAAAGTTAAAATCAAAATAAAACGAATTTATCTGCTGAGAAATGCTTGGAACATGCATTTGTTCATGAAATTTCTTTATTATATTAAGGAAAATAATCTCAAAATAAAATGTATTCATCATCATATTTTTATATCAAAATGTCTTGAAATTTAAATTAAAAAGCTTTAATTTATGTTTAACTCTACAAAACATTCTTTAGCCAAATAATTTGTTTATAAAAATGTACCTAAATTATTGCATAATATTGCAACATCTTTAAGTAATGTTGCTCCATGGAACTTAGCCGTTTTCAATAATTTTCTTGTAATTGATGACCACGGGGAATGTCAAATAGAAAAAAAGCCGTTTTTTTCGTCATACATGTTCATTTATAGAAAAATTTAGAAGCTAATTGAAAAATCAGGCGTAACGAATCTATTAGAAATTTGATTTCTCCAAATATGTCAAAATTTGTGTGCTATACAAAAAAGTCAATTTTTGCCAATGTGCGACGTGACGTGCAATGCAGTGACGTAGAATACCCATTCATCCGCAACTACCCGCAGCTATTTTTTTCAACAATTTTCAGATAAACGTATTACAGGTACTATGTGGGATATTTTAAAAAATTAAATACAATCTAACTTACATAGTTTTCCCCAAAATTATTGCAGATTAATAGAAATATATTAAGGAGATGCAATGCTCACACTGATAGGTTTGAATTATACATACATTTAGTGGATAAAAACACTTTGTTGTATTAAAAATTACCGAATAAAGTTGATTTTGTGAACTTGTTCATTGACAAGTACTTTACCTCCTGTTCAAATTTTTATCGTAGCACAAGAATATGCACAATCAGCAATGAGAAACCATTACATGCATAATCCACATATGATACGCTCCTACTTATCGACCTCTTAATTTAGAGGAGCATGGATATTACCAATCAAATGAACACGTCTAACGTAAAACAATAGATTTTCGAATTAGACACGTCTTCATGCAAAAACAGTAGACTTCTAAGTGTAGATGTCATTACTTAGAAGTGAAAAAATGATACCCTACCATTAGTCTTTAATTAGTCCTTTTAAAAGCACGCGATCTGGCAATGAAATTGACCCTAACTTTCTCTAACTCCAGGGAGATAGATTAACCAAAAAAATACACAACAAATCTTTGGGGTCTTTGGCTTATATGGTTTGTCCAAAAACACAAGAATTTGAGGATATCATCTGTTAAGATGAACTTTTTTAATAGTCGGGGTAATCTACATTGTATATCTATCTATCTATGCTGTGAGCCATTAATAAAAATATTTTTTAGTGACGACTAACTTTACCTTGACTGTATTCGATTAAACAAAATTCGGCATGGTGATTATTCTTTTAAAAGTAGACAAAAGAACGCGGAGAAATTAGGAAACTTAAACCATGCTAAGGAAAAATCTAAAATACTTTTTAATCTCAAGTTTTGCAGAGTTGGAAAGAAGTATAATTTGGTTTAAGATTTATTTTCCAGAACAAATATTTCTCTAAACCTTTTCAAGTTGCCTTACAATGTTGCCAAACAGGTTTGAAGATATCAGAACATGAGATCTGTGTCTTGATGCAAAGTTAAGTCTTCAGTTCGATTTTTTAACTAATGGTGAACCTATTCCTGGTTCTTCTCGCTTTCGATCTTCTTATTCTAAAGATGTTACTCCTCCTACCCAGCCTTTTCTTCGTGTCAGGACGAGGTCTTCTCCTGCCAGACCTGATTCCATAGACAAGCAGTCTACCCTACTCAAGTCTGATCTACCTGCCAAATCCAGATCTTCTTCTTCCAAGTATCGTTTTTCTCAAGTACTCATATATGAACCTAAAGATTTATAATTTCTTCGGTTTATTCCCAAAACAAATCTATGTCAGCAATTCGCAATTCGTAGATACATTGTTCCTTCCGATAAACCAATTAAAGTAAATCTGAAATATAATAAGCATAGGCCTATACCAACCAAAGTACAGAAATTTCAACAACAGCCACTGGTGACGTCATTGCAATATTGGAAGGTAAAATCGGTCTTAATGGAATATATACCAAAATTTTTCCATATCGGGTGAAAATAAGCATATACAGCAGTGAGGAAACACCCTCGAAGAAACCGAAGTGTCATCTGTAGACTACCGTAGTAAATCGAAAATACAATACTGTTTCAGATTTGAAGATACAATCTATTTTGACTAATATATCTACTTGGGTCGATGTTTACTTGCCCTGTTGGAATTTTCCAGAAAAATATTACAAGCAAACAATTTTTGTAAAACAAGTCACATATTGAAAGAGTCTATCTTTCTTATATCCTAAAAAATATTTAGCAAAATGTGCTTAATGGTAAAAAAATATATATCCGAAGATCAGATTACACAACTACAAATGAGGTTTTTTTTATGCATCTAAGTTTCTAAAAGAAGAATTGATTAAAGGAATAACTTACAAAATCCGCCCTTTTCCCTTATTAATAAAATTGTAACCATCATATTTAAATAAAAATTTGGAAATTTAAAGTACTTATTTATTACAGAAATTATCTATTAGGTTGAAAATTCTACTATTTTTTAAAAAAATTTGTTGTTGTTCTTCTTGATTTTTTAAAATGTAAATCTATCTATGTGGTTAAAAACTATTCTTTTTAATTAAAAATTGTTATTATTTCCAAAATATATCCACAAAACAAATCTCAAAGGAATTGTCTTTAACTAAACATTTTTCTACTTTAGAAGACTATTTATGACATGAAGTCAAAATTGTTAATAAATTTTTTTCCCCAAAATCAAACTATTTTCATGCATTACAAAAAAATTAAAACACCATTCTTTTCAAAAACAAAAAACGCTTTCGGCAATCTAACATAAAACGACTATAGAATTCTATATCAAAGAGTAAACTTCTGGAACGTTCATTCGTTACAATGTGAGTCACATTTTTTATCAATAAATTATTCAGTTTTTCTTCAGCGAAGAAAATATGAGAACTTTTTCGTACACCCGTCTCATTCCGGGCGGTGTTTAAAAATTTTATTTGCGACTGCAATAATATGATATGCACACATTATATTGTGGGTATCTTGATTGAAATTGTCTATGCTAGTTGAAAACATTTGTGGTACGCCTTGTATGCTAATCGTTATATTTTTCAAAGCTTTATTTAAATGGCTGATCTGCTGAGATACTTATCACATTATTAAAAAATAGATTTTTACAGATTAGATACTCATCACATTAAATAAAAATAGATATCTACATTATGAAATTTTAGCATTACATTTCTGTGGAAGAAGAATCTTTTTTTACAGACATGCCATTTGGCACGGTTTTCTTTAAAAAATCATAGAGCTAAGATATAGGAAATCTGTATAATGATTGGGATATTTAATGACCCAGGTCTTCTGATTGCCGGTCGGGCCCAAATTTGACTACTACAGTCAATTTTTATCAGTTTTCTAAAAAATTCATGACTTTTAATCGGAGTATTATCTCGTCAGGGGAATATACAAATATTTGTTTTTTAATCTTAATTATTAGTATTTGAAAAGTCCACATGTACATATTTGTTTTATGTTGTTAAAAATCCAACTATTTTATAGAGCATTTACCTTTTCCGATAATAAATCGACAACCTGGTTGAAGTTTCTCTTGTCGCATAATTGGAGAATCTTTCTTAGTTTAAAACTTATTTTTTTAATGAGGCCTTGCACAAACGGAAGTGGAAACTACATGATTATGAAGAAAGACTGTTAGCAAGATAAAATTTATTTTTAGAACTTCTTTAGAAATATTATGTTATTCATGACTAACCTATGACCAAGACTTTAAAATTAAAAAGCAGGCTTAAAGTTTTTTTTTATTTATAAAAGTAAACGCTGATTATTTTTTAAAGATTTCATTTGTTTTGATAAATTGAAACTGCTTTAATATTATTAACACAAATTGGGTCGTCTACAATTTCTGTAGGATTTGTCGTTTTCTTTTTATGGAACTCAAATTTGAGCCCGGCTCAAGAAAGGCTCAAGAAAGGAGGAAAACAAAGAAAATTTAATTGTTTAGTCCCCTATGCACACTTACATACGCCACGTGAATTTCAGAATTTACCATTTCTTGTGAAATTTCACAAAATTTATTACTAAATCTTTTTACAACAAAAAAGAAAAATATTTGTTTTTAAATCTGGCCTATACCTTGAGTCTTCTTGGTTTAAAAGTTGTAAAAGTGTAATGTATTCGAACAAATTAAATTATCTCATGAAACGTAAATATTTCAGAAGGAAAAACTTGTATTTATAATATACACGATAACGACTAAAGAATATTGGTATTCCGTAAGCTAAATGATTTTTATATTAAGAAAATTATTCTTTAATGAAACTGAATCGTCCAATTTTTGGCTGAAACAATTTAAGTTACAAAAATAATGCTAAGACAAGAAATTGTTCTACTAAAAAGGTTACACATCAATATATTTATGTATATTTGACATTGTTCCAAATATTTTTAAACGATATACAAAATTTTTATTAGAATAACAATTTAAAAAAATAATGCCTTGGCTCACATTTGCAGATTGTATTATCTTTATCATTGTCTGCTGTAAGGCATGTAAGCAGTTTTGATATCAATTTTATTAATCTCCATCTTCCAGATACGACATTTTTGTATTTCCGGGATGGATGTAACTATCTTCCACTCTAACGTTTCTAATCGTTACAAATTTTTTAAATCTTGTGTCGAAAGTAAAATTTGTTTAACTGCAATAACATCCTTTGGCACTCCAGTCACAAAAGATTTAGCATCGATAATCGCTCCCAACTGTGAAAAATTTAGATTGTTATTAGTAGCAAAACAATTTTAAATTCCAATTCCATCACAAGCACCTTTTTCGTGTCCTGTTGCAGAAAAATTCTATTTCTTGTTAACTGGTGATTCCGATACCTCGTGAAATTGAAATCCGTTTTTGAAGTTAGCAAGTGCTCCGTCTATGATAATCGTAATTTGTTCAATTGATTTAGCCTGCGGATCTACTTCAAAATTTACTATAATACAAATGATTCCTGGAACAGTATTCGCAAAATCATGTTTTGTATCCTCAGAAGCAGTGGAAAAACTCTGTGTTATGTCACCGTGATAGCAAACTGATTTGAATATTGAGATGTTAAAACTTTTACAGTAAAAACTTTGAATTTCATTTTTTAAACCCTTTTCCAATTCTCTGCAAAATCACCATGCAGAATAATGTTTCTTAAATTACCTTTTGCCTCTTCTGTTACGCTGATTATTTCTTCCCTTTGAATGTCTTTCCCGCATTTATCGACATTTTCTTTCATTGTCCAATGTCTTAGTTCTTCCAGAAATGTATTAAATGATATTGCGCGTTTTTCTAAATCGTCTTTGTTCCATAAAGCAAAAGTCATTTCTTCAAAAGCTACCTCTTCTGAGATGTTAAGTTTCTGATTTGTTAAACCATAACCTCCTGGACAAACCTTGCATTCTTAAAAGATGCATTTTTCTGACACAGAAGAACTCATTATGACAGAAAATACTTTGTACCGAATCTTTTCTACGTTCGAAGACTTTTATTTTAAAGAAACGTTTTACCTTCTTCATCTTTTTTCCATTTGCATACAAATTTATGACGTCACACTTATTTGGACTTTTTTCAGTTCAATCCAAGTCATCATTTAAATAATATTCTTGTCTCAACTTGAGATGTTCATCTGAATATGATGACCAATGTATGGATCAGGCAAATAATAAACACCTTTGTCCATTTTTAGTTTTAGTGCCTCATCAACCATATCCTTTGTAAGTAAAAATTTCGAAAGGATATATTTTTTTTCAAAGCGCATGAGGTAACGAAGCTAGAAGGCGGATCTCTTCTGCTTTTGTTTTACGATTGACCAAACCCAATCCAAGGTTTTTTATAAATTGATCGGACAAATCGTCTCTTGAAAGTGTAGTGTCATCAATTTTGTAAGTTTTCTTGTTGTTGCATCAAATCTGATATTAACTATTTTATAAATTGTTTTTCTCTAAACAGCTTTAAAATTAGGACACACTTGTCCTTTGACTTTTAAATTAATTTTTTGAAATTTATCCATCACTGTGAATCTAAATTTGCATAGACACACTGACAATAATTTAGACTATCAAATTGTCTACTTACATTGAAAATTAATCAAATTTATGAACACTGTATTTATCTTGGAGATGGTGCAAGAAATCATAAATAAGTAAAACTATTTTTTTCGACAAATCGCAAAAATACATATTGCCTAATTTCGTCTAAAAAGCAACACATTTCATCCTCGAGAGATTCTACAACTCTAAGCGTGGAACGAAGATTCTGAAAAAGGTCCATGTGACCACTAGATTTTCCGAAACATAATGCATTCTATAAATTGAAAACAACTTTCAACTCAATCATATGAGCCTAAAATCTTAGAATCCTAGAATCGTTTCTTTTTTAGGAAAAATTACTGCATAAAGTTATCCTATTTAAAAATAGGAAAAAAAATTATGCCGTAAAAGAAGAGGCCTTTAGTTTTGACAGTGTAATTTGTATCCATGAGTTTGACTCTGATAAAATGTAAATGTCTCAGACAAAGAAACTAAACGCCAACAATATATGAGATAACGACTATGTTACGCTATATAAATGAACGAAGCGCTAGCATATTCGTGAGTTACCTTCGTAATAAAAGCCTTCAGTAATATATGACTCAGCTGTTTCTTTAGTTAAAAAATATTACGATTGTTTTTACTCTCTTCTTATCGTTGGTGCGTAATCATCAATTTTGCTGGTAAATATAATCGTAAAATATGTATATTTCTATATTTATGTATATTAATTGAGCTGTATAAAACTCAGAATTCCTTCGGTTTAATCTGTACTCTTCAATCTGAACTTCAGAAACAGAAAGTACGACCCTTGAACCACTTTAAGCTTTTTGTTATGAAAAATGTGACTGTCAACTATCTTCAGCGATTTTTGTCTAACTTTAAGATAAGAAAAGAAATGGGGTTTCTTTGTTAATGATTTCTTGAGCCAAACATTCCTCAATGCTTTTAAACATGATTCAAAACTCTACAAAGACTTTATCAGCCGTGTTAAGAGGTATGGCCAAGATTTGTTTTTGTGACCTGTGCAGAAGCTTCTAAAATACGTTTGGCTACTTAAAAAAAAATAATTTTTTAAATTTAATAAATCATTGCAGGTTCGAGTTTACAGTTCGATTGCTTAACAAATGGCGATCCTATTCCTAAAGTTCCTCGTTCTAGAACTTCTCATTGTAAAAGGATGCCTCCTCATGCCCTGCCTTTTTTCAGTGCTAGGTCCAGGTCTTCTCATGCCGGATTTGATTCTCTAATAAAGACTTCTACTTCTGCCAACCCTGAACTCCGTGCCAGGTCTAAGTAACCTTCTGCCAGACATCGTTCTTTTCTCTAATTCGTACACACATGAAAAACTTCAATATTTTCGACTTATTATAAAAGCATCAAATAGTTCGCCGAGATAGAACGATCTGATAAAACGCAAGTTCCTCAGAAGGACAACCTTGGCGTTTACAATCTTTGAGATGACGACTACATTATTTTATACAAACAAATAAATTTCAAGAATATATGTTAATTACATTGTGAATCACATTGTTCAATAATACATAAGTCAGTTGATTCCGTAGTTTAAAAAGATGAGGACTGCTTATGGACTCTTGTGCTTCTGGGTGGTTATTTTGGATTCTATTGGTAAATAAAATAATAAAATATTTAAAAGTCTAACTTTAGGTACAAGTTATCGTATTGTCTAGGCTTAACGAATATTGGTAAACCTAGCTGACCTTTTTCAGTTCTTATGTGTTTAACGAAAATATTTATTTCGCACGCACCAAATATTTTACTTTTTTTTGGAAAATTTACCAATTTAGTCTAAATTTATTCCAGGAAAATTTAGAATATACGTGCTCTGAAAAACAAAATTCGAAACCTACGTACGTACTCCTACGAAAAATGCCTACTCTTAACTGAGCACGGTGTTTTTTAGATTTTAGTAAATATTGATAATCGTTAATTGAATTGCTATTGTGTTTACATTAATAGTGTTCTGATTACAAGTTCATAATTTTGTAAACTTTGTTTATGACGCAATTTTTGTCACAAAAAGTTTCCTTTTCTGATTTTCATTTTAATAATTGTCGATGTAGAGATAAAAAATTGTATCATAAGTGTCATAAAATGTTGCACGTATTATTTCACACGTGAATATGTAAATACGTGAAGAGATGAACAGATAACAAGACGACGCCGATTATGCATATAATATAAATTAACTTAAGCAATAAAATATAATTTTTCTATTAAACACTTTATTTGATTTATCATTCCAAAAACGCATGGTCTGGCAATAAGAAAGGTAAAACTTTAAGGCCTCAGAAGTTGGCAAATGCTCAGGTCATTTTATTTTTGGATCATGTACTTCGAAAGGATTGCCAATTATTTATTATTAATCAAAATTTGTACAATTTTGTTAGCCACATTGCACTTTTTGCTTGTAATTGTAGGAGCTGAAACAATGACCCCATTTGTAACTAATCCTGGTTTATAAAATTAAAATTTTTTCGTCTGCCATTTTGCATGATTGAAAAGCAGTGATATAAGGATTCAAACTGGTTTTCTCGGCCAAACGTTCCTCGATACTTTTGAACATACCCCACAATATTGCTACAAGGGTTTCATTATATACCAACACTGATCCGTTCCTTCTTGCAGAGTTGAGTCTACATTTCGATTGTTTACCTAATGGTGATCCAATTCCCGGCATGCCTCATATTAAAACTTCTCGTCCGGAATGGTTTCCTGTTCCTGCTGAGTCTTCTCTTCGTGCCAGGTCGAGGTCTCCTGCCACGCCTTATTCTGCAGTCACGCCTTCCACTCCGGCCCAGCCTGATCTTCGTGTTATTTCCAGGTCTTCTTCTACAACACCTCGCTGTTCAATCCAGCCTTTCGCGTCTGTGGAACCTCATTCACCCGAGAAATTCAGGTCTTATCGTTACGTGAAGCGCTCATCTCGCATACTCGGATGTAGACCTGAAGAACTTCCGTCAATGCGGCTTATTCCCCAAGTGAATTTAAGCCAGCAATTCGAAATTCGGAAATACGTTTTTCCTCCTGATAAACCAATTGCAGTGAAATTGAAAAATAGGCCTGCACCCATGCCAACGGAAGCGCAATATGTTTTAGCAACATCCATTGGTGACGTTGTTGCAATATTGAAGAGTAGTTTTCTTTGTGGAATATATTTGAAGGGCAAAGTCTTTAAATACCGGGCAAAAATAAACATGTACAGCGGCGAGGTTAGAATTCTAACCGTAGAAGAATGCAAAGAAACTCTCTTAGGGGAACGTAACCCAATCTCAAAAAATTTTAGAATGCAAGAGTTAAATAACATTTCTGTAGACAATTAATTTAATTTTTTTTATGTGAAACTGAAACAGCTAACTATTTTTTGGCTTAAGTGAAATCAAAATATAAATAATAAGTAATTACTTCCATTTTGGTGAGAAAAGTAAGGTTCAGCTAATGTTTTTACCAAAAATTGTAATATTTGGATGTTTCTAGAGATTTAAAAAAAAGTTTAATTAACATTAAAAGAATGATGTAGTCTGAAAAAAATGAAAAACGTGTTAAGATGCCAATTCAACAGATTTGTAGAAATTTCGCTTTTTTGTTTTAAAAATTCATCTTTTGCAAGAATCTTTGGATTTTAGTTCTATAACTAAATTTGAGTAGCCCTCTTTATTTTATTGTATTTCACAATGAAAAATAAAAGCTAAATAATAGATACCACGCTTACATCTTAGTTTTATGTTTACTAACTCTGTCGTAACTTATCATTGAGAACAATAAGAATTTTTTTTAAACACGCAAAAGGTGGCTCATGTAATAAAAAAGTGAATAAATAAAATTCCCGCTATCACACCCAACTCAAGATCTTCGTTAGAAGATCATTTTTGTGGTTTTAGTTTAATAATTTTAGTTTGAAGATTCATCTCATTTTATTTTTTCCTTGTTCAAAAAAATTACTTTGTTTCTCATGCTTTTAATAAAAAAAACTGTTGTTTTATCGAAAGTACTTGTGGCAAAAACTTTGACTTTATCTCGAACCGAGAACTAAATTTATGGATATTTTGACCTCAAATTTAAAACAGTTTTTCAATCAACTGTTCGAATATCTGGATGGTTTTAAAAAAGCGAAAACCTTTAGCAGAAGAAATTTTTAAGAAAATAAAATAATTTTTTTTGAATATTTGGCAAAAAAACCTTTTTAACAACAATAATTTTCCATTTTGGGTATGTGCTCATGTTCAAAATAGCTTAATAGACAATTGTTCTAAATTTTAGGACAAAGTATCATTTAGTTTGTGATGCGAAGCGAGATAAAGTCAAAATTTCTAGCAAATTCAATTTCTTAAAAAATAAAGTTTTCTTAGTTATCAAAAAAAGGCGAAAGAATAATTTTTAGAAATTTTCGTATTTGAATTGCGTCTGTATCATGAGAGTTTTTCTTTGCACGCTGTCGAAATCTCGCCTAATAGAATTAATTCAATGATGTTATAAAACGCAAATATCTCAGAAGGACAAACTAGATTTCTGAAATCGAGGAAATAACTACTATGGGTGCTTTTACAAGCCAATAAATACTAGAATGTTTATTCGTTACATTGTTAGTCATATTTTTTATTAGTGAATAATTTAGTTTTTCCTTTAATACGAAAACATGAAAATTGTTCATAAACTCGTCTTATTTTGGGAGGTTGTTCTGAATTGCATTGGGAAAAATAATTATTTAATATTTATACGTATAATTTAAGGTATATTTCATAGAATTCTTTAGGCTCACAAAAAATATTGGTAGTACTCTCACTCAATTATTAAACCTGATTTTTTTAAAAATGATTTTGTTCAAAGTTACTAATTCCAATCTCAGTTCAATGCTGTAGTATTTATATTCATGTATAGAATTAGGCAATTATAAACTTCAATGTAGAAAAAGCAATTGATCATTTTTCAAGGTACTATATTTTAAAACTGTAACAATCAAATTCTTACTCAAAATATTTTTATACTATATGTTTCCATGCGTGACATTTTTAACTTTCTGAAAAGCACATCAAAATACGGTTTTAGCGCATTGCCGTTTTCACAACGATTGTTAGTCACTTATTGCTAAATTTTAAATATTAAAATTGATTATTCTTTAATAAAAAAACGTTTATCTTTGAAAAAAGGACGTGTGTAATTAATATTTCAAAAACTGTTAAATTTTAAATGACCGCTAACCGTTAAGAACTGTTCTTCAGAAAATTTTAATTCTAGATCTTATACAATTTTGTTTTATGAAAAAATGTCATTCAGATCAGTTGTATATCTTATAATACTTCTTTGAATTTTGTTTTAGTCGCGAATAAATATTATATTATTTTAAATACAATGGCAATTGTTAATCAAATACAAATTAAATAATCTTTAACGTGAAAAAACAGACTATTGAACTTCATCCCAGCTAATTAAAAAAAAAAATATTCAGTTGGTACAGATTTAAAAAAAAAATATTTCGCCTCTAAATTATTATTTGAGCGCTAAGTATGTTTAAAATTATTTAAATAAAAAAAAATTTAATAATAATAGATAATTCTTAAAATTAAACAAAAATTTCACTTTTACTGGGACCATGATTTAATTCTAAATAAGATAATTTTATAGACGGTCAACGAACAACTATAGGACAATCTTGCACTAATAACTATTTTTCTCTTCCCTTTATACTTTACATTACCTTTCTTTCGTCAGTTTTAAACGATTTTTCCGCTAATTTAAGTTTTCAATGTCAAGCCTTTACAAATAAATGATTTTAGATCCCAAGCATTCAAACTTTTAAATATTAAATGAAAGCAATATCTTCGGCATCCTGATGAGTTCAAATGCAAAATTCAATATTTTAATTGCACTGATTTTGAACCCACTTTAATATTCCCTTAATACAAAATAAAAAAGTAAGTTTTTTAATGCAATATATAATTTAAGGTTACATAAAAATGTTCTTTAATATATCCAAACCTAATATACACATCAAAGAATCATGTTCACGTATAAATAATTTAATATATGTGCTTGCATATTAAAATTGCAAACAGTTAAATAGTTTTAAACTTGCTTTACATTTTTATCAAAACAGTCTAACTAATTTTCTATTAAAAAAAACGTAATTTCACATTTCTTATTTCAGAGTTGAGTTCGCCGGTCGATTGTTTACCAAATCAAGACCCTATTTAAATTGTTCCTCGCTGTAGAATGTCTAATCTGTGTCTAATCTTGGTTCCAGTTTCCGGACTTCTCTTGCCAGACCTGATTCTATATTGAAGGATTCTACTTTTACCGAAATTCATCTTTTACTTCTCATTCAGACGACCCTGATCTTTATACCAGGTCTAGATCTCGTCATGCCAGACCTTAATCTATACTGATGGCTTCTACTTCTGACGGCCTGACCTTCATCCAAGGTCTAGATCTCGACATGCCAGACATAAATCTATACTGAAGGATTCTACTTCTGACGACACTGATCTTCGTGCCAAGTCCAGATCTCATTATGCCAGACCTGATTTTATAATGAGAGCTTATACTTCTACCGACCCTGATCTTCGTGCTTGGTCCATTTCTCCTCTTGTCAGATCTAATTCCATACTAAAGGCTTCTACTTCTGACGACCAAGATCTTCATGCCAGGTCTAGATCTCGTCACTCCAGACCTGATTTTGTACTAAAGGCTTCTACTTCTGACGACCATGATCTTCGTGCCAGGTCCAGTACTCGTCATGCTAGACCTGATTATACAGTGAGAGCTTATACTTCTGATGACCGTGATCTTTGTGCCAGGTCCACGTCTTCTCTCGCCGTATCATATTCTATTTTAAATGCTACTTCTACCGATTATGATCTTCGTGTCTGCATCAGGTCTTCTTCTGCTAGGCATCGTTCTTCGCTCGTACTCGGATCGGAACCTGATAAAGTTGGATTTATTCTAAGATACACTTTTCCTGCTGATAAACCAATTACAGTGAAAATAAAATCCACTGGTAACGTCGTTGCAATATTGGAGGTTAATCTACGTGTTCATAGAATATTTACAAAAAGAGATTTACTTTAGAGTAATTAATATTCATGATATTACTACAGATAATTAATTCAATTGTTATGAAAATCTAAAACTAAAATACAGTATTGTTCATCATGCACAGTGAGATAAAAATGTAAGAAGTAAATTATAATTACATTAAGGAGCCAATGTGTTACTCTTTTAAACATTTAATTCTTTTTTCAATGTCCAGTTGCTTTTTTGGAAACAGGTACAAATAATTAGTTTTTATTCCCTTACAAAAATATGTTAGAAGTAGAATTATTATAGGTTTATATTAGTTTATCTAGATAATTTTAAAATAAGATAATGCCGCTACAACACATTCCATTACCTATTTTAGTAAAAAATTAGGGTTTTCCATTTTTTCACCTGAAATTTAATATTTAAAGTATTCAATTTTATTTTTATTTAAAAAAATCTAAATTTCATTAATATAATATATTTCTTATTTCATACAAAGATTAAAAAAGGAACATTATGTCGAAAAAGAAGAATACCTACAGCTACCCTTACCCTTTAAATAATTAGAGGCATCATAATTATGCTGTAACAAAAATTATGTTTTCAGTTAAAGTTTTATCATTTCAGTTTAAAGGCTTACCCTTCTGGTTAAAAATTTATTTTTTTACATTCTTTTTTTTGTCTGGATTAAAATTTTGCTTTGAACTTCAAGTTAGGCTGATCTATTTTTTATCGGAAATGGATTTTTTCACTTAAAGCTTCAATAAGTAGGTTAAAAATTTATCTTCCTTGATTAACAATTATCTAATGCCAAAATAATAATACAAAAATACGGATAATAGATTTAATACTTTCACGATGATTCATTCTGATGAAGTAGATATTTCGAGTTTCAATCGTGAACCAAACTACGAATTGTGCCGACGTTTCGTGAAACTTGCAGTTCAATTCTTTAGGGCTGACCTGAAACTGAGGTGTCGGATTGGTATTATAACCGTTGTCCCCATTGATGTTATTAGGGTGCTTTAAGATTTTGATTGCTGCTCTATGTTTTCTTGGGGAAATAGTATGTGTTTTAGCGATGACGGTTGTTTTCTTGAATAAAATTTTATGTCCTGTTTCGATATGATGTTCAGCTGGTGCTGATTGCGTAAAAGGTTTTAGTCTGACTTTACTCTCATGTTCCTTTATACGTTCGCTCACCGTTCTCGCGGTTTCTCCAATACACTTTGCCACAAGAACAAGGGATTTTAAATTAACCTGGATCACTTAAAGGTGATCACTTAGGTGCCTTTTTGTCTTGAGGATTGTTTAGAAGTTGTCCCTTTTCTCGCAGGTGGTTTAAATATGGTTTGGATGTTGTGCATCAAGTTGTTTTGAATTGTTTCTTGGGTTTATTTTCTTATTGCTTTATCAATTTGTTTGATTGTGCAATCTTTCTGTATTAGGATTTGTTTAACGTTTTGTAATTCGTTTTGTAAATCATATTCATCTATTATGGAGACAGCTCTGTGTACAAGGGAGTTGATGACCGATTGTTTTTGAGATGGGTGATGGTGAGAGGAGGCATGT
>JAAAKG020158647.1:0-29736 GCA_010014905.2 Druon quercuslanigerum | reverse complement strand
AATTTTCAGATTAGCACCCGATCCCGGCGAAATCCTGCGGTTGTCCTTATGACAAATATTTTAATTATATATATATATATATGTCGCGGATACACTTATAATGTACTAGGGTATCCACCATAAAAAATGCAACTTTGAGTAGATTATTAATAACTTTTCAAGTTATTGGATGCATGGACGTTAAAATTCTTGAATATTAATAGAATTAATAATAATTTATTCCATTTTTAATTAATAATTTATTATTCGCTACATCATGTTTGTGGCAAACCGACTAGCATTAATGTGCATCGAGTTGCAGTGTAACCAGAATTAATAATACTTTAATCAATTTTTAATTAATAATTTATTAATCGCAGCATTATGTGTGCGGCAAGCCGACTAGTATTACTGTACATCGAGTTGCAACATAACCAGAATAGATTTTGGTGTTTTATATATTTTAAAATAAGTACATCTTATTCTTGTAAATCAAAGCTTATTCAACTCTTAAGGAATTTTCAAGGAATAATTTACACGATATAATTTTTTATTTTGTTTCCCCAACCCCCTGTTATTATGCCCGTAAAGTCCCCTAAAATATTTTCAAAATAAGTTTCAGGTAAAATTCATGTTAACGACGGTATTTTTTGAAATTTTTGTGAACATAAGTTATTTTTACTCGCTAAGTGATAGATTTTAAAGTATTTTAAAAATAATTATAAATTGTTTATATGATAATCATTTCTTTCAAACACCTTTTTTCCTTCTGTTAGTTTTGAAAAGTTTTTTTCCGAGATACATGATACAGTTGATGTATGGTAAGAGTAAAATTTCTTTTTTAATATATTTAATCAAACTTTATTTGTTAAAACTTCTTTAAAATTCAACAATGTTGTTGAATATATTGAATTGAAAATTCGCGTTTTTGTTGGTAGAATATTAATCTTCTTGCTGGAAAATTCATTTTTTTTGGTTTAATATTCATGCCCTTGGTTGAAAAATTAAATGTTCCATTTTTATAAAATTATTCTTATAGCTTCAAAAATCATCATTTGGATTGAATACTTTTGAAAAAAATTATTGTTTTAAGAATCGTAATTTCAGATGAAAATTCCTCTTTTTGGTGGAAAATGTAACTATTTTGCTGAAACTTCGTGTTTTTATGTCGAGATCTAATTTTTTAATAACAATATAAATATTTCACTTTCGGTTAAAAATTGATGTCTTTTATTGCACTAAAAGAACTATTTAGTAGAAAATCTATTATTGTATATAAACATATAAATAATATATATAACCATATTAATTAATTAATTAATCAATTTTCTGGTAGAAAGTTTAACTGTTTTGGGTATAATTCATCCTTTTTATTTTAAAATTAAACATTTTGAATTAAATTTTCTTGTAATTGGCTGAAAAATCTTTAATTATAAAAAATTTAACTTGGTTTTTAATATTCTTTGTTTTGGTTAGAAAATTAGTATGTCTTAGTTGAGGATTGAACTGATTTTTAGAAAATTCGTGATTTTAGAGAAAAATGAATTCCTTTGATTAAAAATTAAATTGTTCCGTTGTATATTAATTTTTTATTAAAAAATTAATTATTTAACTATTAATTATATGTACTTAGCTTAACTAATTATTTTACTTGCCCATTTATTTACTTTAGTTGACGATTGATTTACTTTCTTAAAAATTATGTTTTATGGCTTAAAAATCCAAAATTTGTTATGAGATTTTTTTTGTTGACTGAAAAATTTTTCTTTGGGGAAAATTTAACTCGTTTTTTGAAATTCCTCTTTTTTGTGGATATATTTTCTGTTTTAGTGCAGGATTTAATCAATGTGTTGAAAGTTCATGATCATATTAGTAAAAAATTAATTTTATTGGTTGCAGATTTATCTACTTTGTCGAACATTTTTGATTAAAAATTAAACTACTGAGTTAAAAATTCAGTTTTTTTTACAAATTTATAATTTTGCTTTCGTTTACCGAAAAATAGTTAAAAATGAAACTAATTTGATGAAAATTTAATTTTTTGATAGAAAATGGACGTTTTTAAAAAAAATTATATTCATAGGTAGAAGATTCAATCCTTCGGTAGATAATTTGTCCTTTTGGTTTTAAAATTCAACCATTAAATTAAAAATTGATATATTTTGATGAAAATTTGCATTTATTGGTAGAAACGTAATTTTCTTACTGGAAAATTCATATTTTTTAGTTGAAGATTTACCAACATGGTTGAAAGTTCAATTATTTTGTTAAAAATTCATCCTTTTAAGATTCATCCCTTACATTTAAAATTCAACTTCTCTTGTTTAAAATTACTTTTTTTTTTGTTAAAAATTAATTTTTTATCGGAAAGTTTCACTAATCCATTATTGTTTTTAAACCTTTATAAGTGATACGATATTTGTGTATTACTCATTAATAAATAATTAAGAAGGATGCGATTGCCAGTTTCGTCGCTCAAGTTTGCTTTCCAGTTGACAATCGCCGAAATATTGAATAAAAAAGTTAGAAAAAAGTGTGTCTAGACGGGCGTCAGTGAGCAATACTCATAACCCTGCATCGCTTACAATTAACGTCAATTGTCAGTCGCGGAAGTGCTCAAGCGAAGCCGTTATAGCGCGATGAGTTACAGATGGAGGATCGCGTGAAAGAAGATATGGTCTATTGCATGATAATTTTATAACGCGCTTTACGTGGCTTTACCTTTTTTGCCCTATTTTTTATTTTTATTCATTTTTTTTTTTTTTTTTAATACAGAATCAGGTTTCTAGACTCGGTAGCTTTGGCACTTATGTCACGCGTTTATCGAAAGCGAGACCGTTATTATAACTTTACCGCCCAACCTACACACACGATTACTAGAGATTCGTTCTGTGAATCAGTCTGCAAATACTGCCACCAAAAGGTGCGATGTTTCAATAAAACTTTTCAAAGAGGCAAACAATTTGTATGCTTTCATCTTTTCTTGACTTTTCTACACAAATATTTTTTTAAAAGATACCAGTTTCATAAAAATAATGATTTTTACATTCTCATTGGAGAAGAAATTAGATTTTTGTAAAATTTGAACCCACTCCACGCCATTCTTTTTTGTCAATGTCAAAGTTTTGGAATTAAACTAAAAATAAGAATTTTTAAGAAATTAGTTGTACCCTCTACCAAAAAGATTAATTATGAAACAAAAAAAAAAGGAACTTTTAGCATAAGAGTTAAATTTTCATTCATGAAAGATTTTTCAGTCAATGAAGACAAACAATCTCATACAAAAATGCAATACTTATATTTTCAGTTAAAAAAATTAGTGTTCAACAAAATACATACATTTTAAACTAATAAGATACATTTCCAGCCAAAAATAGAATAGTTAGAATGTTAGAAAATTAAATTTTCAACAAAATAGATAAATTTTCAACCAAGCGGAGGGAGTTTCAAACAAGAATATTAAATTTCTGTGAAAAGAGATAAATTGTAGACAGAAAATGTAATGGTTCAACTAACAGTTTAAAAAAAAATTAAAAAAGAATTTAAATTGTGTATCCAGGAAGATTAATTTTTTACCAAAAAAGATTCATTTTTAACAAATACACGAATATTCAACCAAATATTTATATTTTATAAGGAATTTTCAAGTAAAAAAATTAACTTTCAACCAGATAGTTGAATTTTTAAATAAAAACGAATGTTTTCCACTAAAACGATAAATCATCAACCAAGAAAATTATTTTTTAACAAAGTAGGTAAAATTTCACTCGAAATAGTATAGTTAAATTTTCAGCAAAAAATTTAATTGTCTGCCAAACAAAAATTCCACGAAACTTTTATTAAATGTTCCGTTTAAGAAATCTTACAACCAAAACATTACTTTTTTACCAAAAAAGCAAAATTTTCAACAAAATAAATGAATTTTAAACTAAGGAACATACATTTTTAACTAAAAATATGATAGCCAGAATATAAGAAAAATAAATTTTCCACAAAAAGTGCGAATTCTCATTAAATAAATTTATTTGGCACCAAATTAAATTATTTATCTACGAAATAGTTTAATCATCAGTTAAAGAAATTATTTTTTTAACAAAAAGATAAATTTTCAACAGAATACATGAAGTTTAAACTAAAAAAAAGAATTTAAAACAAAAATAGAATAGTTTAAATGTTAGAAAAATAAACATTCTTTTTAAAAAATGAAGAAGTTAGAATTAATGAGATTACTCTTCTATCAAAAAAACAAATTTTTCAATAAAATAAAATTAATTTAAAAAAAAAATTGTAACGAAATAGTTCAATCTTCAACCAAGCCGATGAATTTTCAACCAAGAAGATTACATTTCTCTGAAACAAGATCAATTTTAGGAAAAAAATTAATAAATTAAACTTGCAGTTAAAAAAATATAATTTAAGATAAAAAAAATTACTTTTTACCGATGAAATGAATTTTCTACCAAATAAGACGAATTTACAACAAAATACAGGAATTTTAAACGAAATGCAGGAATTAATTATTAAGGTTAATTTTTTTAAGTAGACAAATTAATTTTTAACAAAATAGTTCAATGTTGAATAAAAAAAGGTTTTCCGACTAAAGTGATAAATCATCAACCAAAAATATGATTTTTCAGCCAATTAGGTAACTGAAGGCTTTGAACCACGATAACTTAGCGAAAAAAAATTATAGGGCATTTTTTAAAAAACAGTTGGAAAGCCTATGAAATTCCACGTCTCGTAATGTCATACAGATTTTTTTTAATTTGCTGCAGAGAATACAGTACGTGATAAGTTTCTTTAAAAAATTCTAGATTTTCTAAAATTTTGTACCTCGACTTCAAGTTTTAGCATGACCTAGGAAAATTTTTGCAAAAATCTAAAAATTATAGGACAATTATAGGCCTAAAATTTTATCTTTAATTTTACCCAAATAAACTTAAAAAATCTTCATCGGTTCCCGAGATAAGATTAAAAATGTTGAATCGTATCTGAGTTCACGGCCGGTCTGCTGCTCCCCTCCTTCGTTGAGGCAGGACCGAATAGGCCACGCACAGAGGTGGTTCTTGATTAGGGCTCTCTTATACTTTTGATTCTGCTCATCAGTCATTTTTATTTCAAATTATTGTAAATTTTTTAAATTATTCATTGTTTTTTTAATTCTTTACAATTATTTAAATTCCGAATTATCCCAATATTAAAGAATAAAAAAATGATGAACAGCTTTTTTTTATTTCTTAAAATTTTTATCAACTAGAATATTAATAAAAATTTAGATATATTCTTACGAGAGTAAACTATTTTTAAAACGTATGAAGCATCTAAATTCTAAATAAATTATTTATATGAAAAACACTCAAAAATATTAAAAGTGAATAATAATGGAATTATTATTATATATTATTACTTCTATTTCTATTAAATGGTTTGCAATTTTCCTTTATGCTTTACTATATATAAATTCGTTTTCTTGCACCTGTCCATCGTAAATTTTCACGATTATTTGATACTCCAACTTTTTCGGCAAAATACTTTTCATTACACATACACACTGTTTTATATTTAATTTATTTTAAAATTCCATTATTCACTTTTAATATTTTTGAGCGTTTTTCATACAAATAATTTATTTATAATTTAGCTGCTTAATTCGTTTGAAAAATGGTTTACTCTCGTAACAATATATCTACATTTTTATTTATATTCTAGTGGGTACAAATTTTAAGAAATAAAAAAACAGTTCATCTTTTTTTTATTCTTTAGTATAGGCATAATTCTGAATTAAAATAGTTGTGAATAATTAAAAAAACAATGAATAATTTAAAAAATTTACAATAATTTGAAATAAAAATTACTGATGAGCAGAATCAAAAGTCTAAGGCAGCCCCAATCAAGCACCACCTCTGTGCGTTGCCTATTCGATCCTGCCTCAACAAAGAAGGGGAGCAGCAGACCGGCCGAGAACTCAGATACGATTGAACATTTTTAATCGTATCTCGGGAACCGATTAGGATTTTTTCAGTTTCTGCGGCTTAAATTAAAGATAAAATTTTAGGCTCTATGAAGTATAATTTTCAGATTTTTGCAAAAATATTCCTAGGTCATACTAAAATTTAAAGTCGAGGTACAAAATTTCAGAAAATGTAGAATTATTTTAAAAAACTTATCATGTGCTTTATTCTCTTTAGCAGATCAAAAAATATATGTTTGACATTAAGAGACGTGGAATTTCATAGGCTTTGGAACTGTTTTTTTTTAAATGTCCTATCGTTTTTTTTTTTTGCTGAGTTATCGTGGTTCAAAGCCTTCAGTTACCTAATTTGCCGACGGTAGTGTACATTCGTTTTTTAATATAAAAATATTCTTCTCTTTAAAAAATAAAAGCATTTCAACGATGTGATTCAATATTATGCGGCGAAGATAGTTAAATGTTAATAAAATGCATCGTTTACAACAGTCGTTAGAAATCAAGCATATGATTTCATGATCAACCAATTTGTGTAAGGTAAGAGTAATCGCACAAATTGCACCTTACAAGAATGGGTGATTTGTAATTCTTCGCTAAAACGAGAGAAAATGTGAATAGTAAAGTAGTGAATAATAATTTCTAAGTCCTTGTTTGTCAGACTATAAAGATAAAGAACCGGTCTTGGGAAGCAAATTACAAATCGAGAAAGATGCAATAATTCAGAATTGTATTCATTTTCCATTGACATTAATATTATTATTACACTGCCATTGGAAATTGTCGGTATGACTAGCGCAAAAGTACTTTTCAAAATTGCTGCCAATTTTGAAACATGACTCAAAATACGAGCGACGAAATTTAAAAAAAAACATGGGAAACTTTATTAAATTCCATATGCAATGACTTCCAATAGATATATTTAATCTTTTGTAGATAATATGACACGTGAGAAGTTTTTAAAAGATATATTAAAAAATAACATTTTCTTTGAATAACATGTTTAAGGACGATGTGCTGTATTTTAGGCAATTTTTAATAATTAAAGCAATGAAAAAATTACTTTAGTCAACTTTGTACAATTAGTGCAATTTATTTATAATCACTTAAATAATAAAAATCGCAACAAGCCAATTTGGAAATTTTCTTTGTTGCTTCAAAAATCGGAAGTGTGAGGAAAATAAAAGATTATCATTCCTTAATTATCATACTTGTTATAAATATTAAACATGTTGCTGATTGTCGTTTTAGCTTTATACGATTATTTATAATGAACAAAAATTATGTAAACCAGGACATGACATTTCCAACAGAATTTACTACTCCTCGAAATGATTCCATATTATTTTTAATTCAGTAAATGCAATTTTATAAATATTTTTGGGAAAAACTAGTTGTTTAAACAAATTTAGTTTTTTTCTAAATGAAAAAGTATTTAATATATTCTTTCTATACACTACACAGTCAGAAATATAATTGTATGTATTTTGTTTCATATTATTTTTTTTTTTCGAAAAAACTGCCTGCACAAATAAAAATTGTTAAAACAAATAGAAATTTGTTAAAATTAGAAGATATATATAAAAATTAGGTAATTATTCAAGAAAAAGTAGTATAGGATACCAGTTTGAGAAAAAACTGGACATCTTTGGCTAAATTCTTAGAATCTTCTATACTTCTACTAATCTACTTAAATGGGAATATTAGCCTAGATTTGATCAATTATTTTTAGCAATGCTTATTTTAGAATTTGAGATAAATTTAGTACATCCTTTAAAACCACAACATGTTTCTTGACCTAGCCGTTCATTTTGTGCTAATCGTCAACTCTTGTCTAATTTCTCAGCCACAGACAATGCTGCTACTGTGCTCCTCGAATGTCAAGGGGCTATTAGTACCGGAAAGCATGCGTTTTTTTCACTTTTTTTCCTTTCTTTATGTCAGCCTGCTCTCGAAATCTGTACGTCAAATGCTCATCTTAACCCCCTTCATATTCCTCAACCTTTGAATGCTGAAAGTCTCAACATACATTCGTGTGACAAATTCTATTTTACACGAGCGTCATGCCCAAAATAAATTTTTCTCTTTTTTCTTCTAATTTCGGTAAATTTTAGTGCTATAGGACTCAATTTCGGATGCAAACCCATAAGACAAGTTGGTTTATTTCAATTATTGTTAGCGGTGTTTCAGAATATCAGGAACTGTCCATTATATCCATTCAGTTATAAATAAAAGTAGAAATCTTAGCATCCTTTTAATACACTTTTTAACAAAGTTTTTAAAAACTGTAGAAAGGAATTATACTTTTTAGAAATCGTTAGCGCCGTCGTAAAGTCTGTCAAATTTCCTTTCGAATTCGTCAGTAACGAACTTTAGTTATTTTTGTTTTGATGCAAGAAGATTTAATTTAAAAAATGTTCTGGACATCAAATATAACCCCATATCATGGTAACCATGTAATATGGTGGGTTATGGTGTTGCACATAAAATAGGATCCTATAGCACTACAACTTACCGCGGTTTTAAAAAAATTTGAAAAAAATGGTTTTAAACAGTGCGCTCAAATTAAACTCTAGGAAAATTTACTCTAATGTCACAAGAATACTTCTTGACACATAGAGAATTTCTTCTTGTGTTGAATTTAAGGCTAAAAGGAAATTCCTTAGTTCCAGAAAGAACCTTTTTTCAAGCAAAAATTAGCCTTTGGTTGTGCAGAAAAAGATATTCAAGTGGTATAAAATAAAGCAAAGAAGAAGATGATATTTTTTCTAAAAACCTCAATGCCCCCGGTACATAGATAAAACTAAGTGGAATTTTAAAAAAAGAAACGGCGTCAAAATATACATTTATCAGAATAGCGAACTCAACTGAAGTTCAAAATGAGTATCTAAAAAATGACCTGAAACAAAATTGAAACCCTTGTTTTTTCTGTGTATATCAATGTTACAACAAATATTCACAAATATTCAAAATATTCAAACAAATATTTAATTTTTACATAAACATTACTCATCCATCTTTATTTCTGAATGAAAGCATTGAAATGTCTACCTTACTTCATCCAGATATCACGGACATTGACAGATTGATATAAATTCGAGATTTATATTCATATACTAAGAAATGTGTTCTTAAATGGGAACATATTTCTACCCTGATGGATAGTTTTAATATTCCATTCTCTCTTGCTGTAATGACATTAAAATGATATCATTCTTGTCATACAGGATTGTAAAACAAACACAAATGCACTAAGCACAATGGATCGTAAAGTGACTACAATAATCTAAGATGAGGGCTAGAATTTACGTGAGATCAGAGAATTTTATATACTCTTAGTTCTGTAAAAGAATTTTTTTATAAAAATTCTTCTATATCAATGAAATTTGAATACAAAAATGATGAAGCATCTTCACCCAGAAAAAGTATTGTCTTGACACAAAAACATTATCCTCTTGCCTGTTTTGTTTTGAACCACCTGAATATTTTTTTGAACACAAACATATCTAATTAGCTGTAAGCTTAGGTTGAATTTAGTTGAAAAATATGATCTTTGCTGCAAAAGGATTTTTTTTGAGACAAATTTTTTAACCTTAAAATTGAGAGGAAATTCCACTTGTTTCAAAAAGTGTACCAAAAAATTTTTAATTTACTGGCATCATGAAAATAAACAGTTGAAATATGTCAAATAATAAAAAAATGAACTGAGTTATTGCCAAATAAACTATTTTTATGTTTTATAAATCTTTTCTAATAAAATATATCGCAACAGTTCATTTCAGGAGGGTTTTAATTTCTATAATCAGAGTTAAAAAAAGTTAATGAAAATACTATTCATATGGAACAAAAGATTGACACAAAAGTTTTCGTAATTAATTAGATAATACTTCTCATTTCGATAATAATTGTTCAATGCTAATTCAATAATAATTGTTTTATTCTATAAATTTTGAAAATAATTAAAATTTTGTCACAGGAAAAATAGGCAGAATTTTTACCAAATAGAATAAATTCTTCTAAATAAAATCATTATAGATAACATATTGCCAAGATGACAAGTAGAAATATATTTAAGTTTCAACAACAAAGTGGAATTCCACATCCAAAAAAGTGAAATTTCAACACAAAAAGACGACTTTTTCAACAAAAGAATTGAGATAACATTTTACTTTTATATCGAATGATATGCTTTAAAAAAAAGATGATGTTTAACCAAATAATCAAATTAGAAAACAAAAAGAATTAAACTTTAACTAAAACCCGTTAAATTTTCAACCAAATACTTTAATTTTCAAGACAAAAAAACAATTTTTTTAGAAGAAAGATAAATTGTAAAACAAGAAAGATGAATTTGTCACGAAAAATATGACTCTTTTTACCAAAAGATGAATTTTCAATCCAGAGGACTGTAATTTCTAGACAAAAACATAAATTTTCAACAAAACAGTTGAATTTGTGGCAAACGAACGAAGATGTTTTCTTAAAAGCAAATAGTCGAATTTAACAAAATAATTAAACTTTCAACCAAACAGTCAAATTTTTAACCAAAGCAAACAAATTTTGGACCAAATATATACTTGTACACTTTTCAATTAAAAAAAATTAACTTTTATTAATAAAAGATGAATCTTCAAGCAATAAAGATTACTTTTTTACAAAAGATGAATTTTCAAACTAAAAGGACGGATTTTTAATGCAAAAAAGAAATTATCAACAAAACACATGAATTTTCGCCCAAAAATATGACTTTTTAAATAAAAAATGAATTTTTAAACAAAATAATGGAATTTCTTACCAAATAGTAGAATTTTTAACCACACAGAATATATTAGTTCACTATTCAAATAAAAAGATTCAACATTCAACCTAAAAGTGAAAAAGTTAAATTTAAGGGGGGGGGGTGCGAATAAGGCGGTAGTTGAATTTTCAACAAAGTAATTAATTTTTTAACCCAAAAATATAATTTTTAATAAAAAAAAGGCGAAATCTAAATAAAAATTCGAGATCAAGAAAAAATTAAATGCGAAAGTAAAAACAAATCTGACGAATTCCCAGGTTTCAAAAAAACTCCACTATAAAATTTTCGAAAAAGAAAATATTTTCAATAGAAAATTCCCAAAATATTATTAAATTTTCGAAAAACAAATATCCCGAACTAGAAAATTTCCGAACGTTTTATAATATTTCTGAGTATGAAAATTCCTGAATAATAAAATATCCGTCACTGTCAAATTTCCGACCTTAGAAAATTGCCAGATTTTAAAAATTAAAAAAATTGTTTTTGAACAATTTTATTTATTTAGTAGAACTGCAATGTCAATGGAAAATTTTGTCTTAAAGCATAATAGTTTCCTTAATGTGATAAAAATATTTTTTTTGCATTATTCTTTTGTGGTGAGAAATATATTATTTTAATTATTGCCATCGTCAAATTTCAACAATAATTTGAAAAATATGACATTGAATATGTAGAAGGAAACCTTGTTGATCAAAATATTTTGTTATCGTATTTTTGATAAGTAACTATGATTTCTTGAAAATAAAAATTCATATTGCTCTAGAACTGTATTACTCGAGAATTTTTTAAGATAGGATATTTATATTTCAGGAATTTTCTATATCATATATTTTCTTTTTCGGGAATTTTACAATATCGGGATATTTATTTTTTGAGATTTTTCAGCCGTACCATGGTAAATATAAATATTATACTATTTATTTTTTTATTGAAAAATGAAACTTTGCAGATATGTGTCCATATTATGATAAAAAATTCAGCCTATTCTATTATTCAAACGCACAATTTTGAAGAGAAAATTTTGGAAAAAAAACGCAAATAAGTCAAATTATACAAAATAATGACAGAAGTATATGCTTAAAAAGAAGTATGTTTCATAAAATCAGTTTCTTAAAAAAGATACTCAAGAAAGTCAATTTATGTAAAAATTTTGTTTCGAAGTCCTTTTAGGCTTCGTCGTCAAGAAAATTTTGTATGGATTGATAATTACTTATCAAGATGCTATTTATATTTATTGATCTTTGATATTTCTGAAATCTTTTATACATATTTTTAATTGTTTAAACAATACTCTCTAGAAATTCAGAGTTATTGTCTTTTCTTATAAACATTGAAAATACCTATCAATTGCTTTATTGCATTTTAAAAGATTTAAAAAAAAATAAACGTATTATTTCCCAAAAAGAACTAAAGAAAATTTTAATTTAAATCTATGCTGACAAACGTATCCTTCTTTTAATTTCCTTGTCTCTAAATCGATTACTTTACGATTTAATACAAAACTTTACAAGAATGCTGTAATAGGTTAAAAACCCAGAATGCGTTCCAAGAGACTACTGCAGAATAATATATATATCAGATTCGAGATATTAGATATTAGACATCAGACATGTACTTTATGACTGTAAGTAATGTAGGCGGCGATTTTCTCCAAGGGTCGCCAGCATTTGTGTCGATATCGTGGGTATTAATCTGCTTTGAAAAATTATTTGTATCGCTTGAATACTACCTTCCAATAACAGGTCATGCAGCTGCATCAGATATACTACTTTAAATACCCAACCGTTTCACTTCCTTCACATTCAATTTTATTTATAAAATATTCTTTGCAAGACTGCATATTACACAGATAAAAATTACCTATGTCCTTGTTGAATGCGACATATCATTTCCAAAGTACTTTTCAATCCTGAACACGAATCTGGCTTCTCTTTGTTGCCATTATAGATCTAGTTTTATCGATTTTTGCAATTAGAAGTTTTAATACAAAATTGTCTAACTATTTCTTAGAGAGCGAAAAATGTAGCAACATCTATATAGGTTCATGAGATATTCTCAAAAAACTGAAAAAGGTGCAAAAAATTTACTCAAATTCCAGTGCACTTTAATTTCAGGACAATGTGAGTGATCGTATTATAGAACCATATGGCATTCACACACAAGTAACAATGTGATTGATCGTCTTATGTTTTAGAACTGTATAGAATTCATAAACAAGTAACAATGTGATTGATCGTTTTATGTTTTAAAATTGCACGAAATTCATAAACGATTAATTATCTGATTGATTATATTATGTTTTATAATGGCATTCAATTCAGAAACAAATAAAAATGTGACTGATTGACCTATGTTTTAGAACTGTATGAAATTTATAAACAAGTAACACTGTCCTTAATCGTTTTAGAAATGCATAAAATTTAGAAACAAGTAACAATAAGATTAATCGTCTTATGTTTCACAACTGTATGAAATTTATAAACGAATTAAATTTGAGTGACCATCTTATGTTCCACAATAGAGCATCTGATGCCAAGAATAATATTAACTACAATTTTTCGAAAATTGAAAGAGTGGGTGCACATTGTTCAATATTCCTCAGGAACGGCAAAGCCAAATCAAAAATCTTGCCAGATGATTTTTCCTTATGAGAAAATAAATAAATCAACTTGTAGCTTATGTCAAAAAATTAAATATCCCAAAATAAAATGCATTGAAATATTAGTACCTTTTTGGCACTTCTTTCAATTTTTTGAGAGCCCTGGAAAAATGGTGAAACAATTTGTTATTAAAAATTTCAATTGCAAATATTTAATAAATTAGACCTGATAGCAATAAAGGTAACTCAAATTCGTTTTCAGCATTGAAAAGCACTTGAGAAATTATATGTAGTTGAATTTCCAACCCAAAAATATGATTTTCAAACAAAAAAGTTAATTTTATATGAAAAAAATTAAGTTTTATTAAAATATTATCATTGTTCACCAAATAGTTAAGTATAAATAAAAAATATGACTTTTGAAAAAAATGAACTTTCAAACAAAGATTTTGATTTCGTATACAATTTTTTGAATCAAGAATCAACACAGATCAATTTTAAAACAAAGAGTCACATTTGTAACTGAAGATGATGATTTTCCAATTAATAATATTAATTTTCGACCAAGAAAACAAAATTTAAGAAAATAAACGCATTTTTAACTAGAAAATATCAATTTTCAATACAAAATATCCATTTTTAATCAAAAATGCAATAGTAACATCGTAAGTTAAAAAAATCAATTCTCAATCTGAAGAAAAAAAAATTTTTTAACCAAACAGTCACATTTTCAAGAAAAGAGATGAATGTTTCAACTAAAACGATGAAGCATTAAAAAATTAATTTTCAACCAAAAAGTTAAGTCTTCAACAAAAAAGATAAACTTTTCAGCTAAAAGATTAATGTTCTACAAAATATAATGAATTTTCAATAAAATACATCAAGTTTCAACAAAATGCCAATTTTAAAGCCAAAAGGACGAATAACCTACAAAACGGTTTAATTTTACCCAAAAAAATGATCTTTTACCAAGATAGTTGATTTTCAACAAAAGTGCCATATAAAAAAAATATAAATGTTTAACAAAAAAGTTAGTTTTCAACCAAATAGTTTTTTTTGAAAAATTGTAGAATCCTGGACCAGACCATATTAATTAGAACATTGGTAGGTTTTCATTTCAAAAACATTATTTAGGAATTATAACATTTTTATTTTTATGAAGAATATTTATCTTGAATAACATTTTTATAGTAAAAACGTACCAAAGAGATTTGTGAAGAATATTTCAAGGAATAAAATCAGCCGCATAATATTAGGACTGAATAAGAGTTTAAAATTTTGCATAAAAATCAAGCAAAACATTAAACTATAAATAACTATTTTTAAATAAAGAATTTTAAACCTAAATAAATTTCGGCTTCAGTTTTCTTCCAAAATCAGTCAAGATTAGGTATGAGAATATGCTCCTCAATTTTCTAAATCATTTTTAACAATCCACAATTTTTGGCTTGAGATAACTAGTGAACATCCTTCAGGGAAGGATTTATTCACATACTTAATTAGTATCCAACTTGATTTGAAATTCGAAATCACTTACTTCAAGACCTCTTCTTTTGTTTATTACATTGAAGAAAATGGTTATTTGGGCTAACTATTTATTTTGCGAGGTTATTAGTCTACTGCTGTTTTCTTAGTTGATACGATTGTCTTATTAGTTGGCATAATTTCATTATTTGCAGTGACTATATTCAATTAGTACCAGTAACTAATAAGATAGTTGTCCGACCTAATAAAAGTGGAGTACTACATCTTAAAAATTGAATAATTAACCCAAATTACCCTTTTTGTAGTGTTTAGATGATGTATTTACTATATATTTCCACAGGCAGAATTTAAGATTTTGTTAACACTTTTAGTAATCGTGAAAAGTCGATACAGACTACTTGTGAAATTGAAACTAACAACACTTTAAATGAATTATAGACATTGATATTATCAAAACAGAAGGTAGTGGTAATCTCATTACAAATTGGTATAATAAACCTTCCTGTTCTGGACAATATTTCAATTACAATTCATACCACCCTTACATTAGGAAGATCGGTTTAATTTTTAATTTAATTGACAGAGGCGTAAAACTAAATGATGTCAAATTCACTACACAAATTTAAATTGAATAAAGGATACTCTACAAATGAATAATTATATGATTTCTCCTGTAAATAGCATTATAAAAAAAAGAATAATTGATATTTATAATCATTAAAGAACATTAAACACCAAAAATGAGCAATTGTTTATCTAAAAAAGTTAGAGGCTCGTTAAATTAATGTTTATTTCAAATTCTTCCACAAATTAAAACATTAGTGAAACTTGGAGATTAAAAACCCGAATAGCTAAACACAAAACTCATTGCCAATAACACAGTAACAATAGTGGCCTATCTCAACATTCATGGTATTACGAGCATTACTTTGCTTTTAAGTTTAAAGGTTTTAAAATTTTAGCTCAAGACAATGTTAATTATAAACCGAAGATATTAGAATCCATTTTTATCAACAAATTTAAAGACAAATGCATTAATCTTCAAACTGAAAGGATGTATATTAATAATTACTATCAACAATAATGATTATCATCAGCGATAATGTGTCAAAATGTGGATGTATTTGTTTTTGTAAGTAAATGCTTAATTTCAAGATAAGACAAAAAAAAACTTTCCTTTGCTTCTTTAAAAATGTTTAAAACAATAATAATAATTATCAATTTCGAATTGAAGGCGTTTGGAAAAAAATATATCGAATGGTTTTAAATTCAAAAACGTTCCAAATCAAACAATTGCACATTAAATAAAATTCCGTAAAAAGGGAATATTTTCTTCCAAGACTCCTATAGCCTCTTTTTGAAGAACTAGACTTGCTAAATTTATAATTACGCCAGTGTGAAATTGACTGAATATTTCCGCGGATTAAATGTAGGACTATGAGAAATATGAGTTTTACCAGCTGGAGGCTGCATGCTTTGATTAACAATTATACTGTCGCTGATTATGTTATCGAACACTTATCGGTAACTTTGTTTACTAAAGTTAATTACTGTTTGTTCCTCGTTTCACTTTTAAGCTAAGTTAATAATCTTCAAATAATATTTTTTTCTTTATGAATGTAAAATAATCCATTTTCTCAAGAACTAATTTCATGCAAAACAGCATGAAACAGATTCCTTAATTAAAAAACAGATTTCTAAACTATTTTACTTTCTGGCTCATTAGAGACATAAATATTAACAATAAAGAAAAAAGAGGGAGAAAAAAGGAAAAAGTCAACCAAAACCAATACTGTTAGAAAAATCTGTACGAGGTTTAATGCACATGTGTGTGAAGCAAATATGCACTGCCGCTACTGAAATGTAACATACATTGGTTTAGTGAATTTAATATACATGCGTATTAAATTTAATATACAGGTCGGTAAAGCAGTGTGCGTAAAAACTCAAAGTGCTTTAACTTCTTTAAATCTTGCCCAATATTCACAAATAAAGTAATAATCCACAATTCGTCGACTTATTTGTTATTTATAAATAAAGTGCAACGTACAGATGGAACATCTTCCAAAATTTGTTCTGAATGGTAGAAATTTAACGTGGGTACAGTCGATCGTAGGTTAGGCCCGTTATTTATTCGCTTAATTGACCTTTTAGATTTAAAATCGAATTTTATTTTTGCTCAACTTGAAGAATATATATTATGTTTTATTATTCAGAATCGAAAATTACTGCTAAAAATTTTTTTAATCTGTGAAAACTGGAATTATCTGATTTTTCTTGTAAGTGATTAGCATGCATGTATATAAAATTTCATATACACGCTCTTAATGGCGATTTCATATGCTTGACATATCAATTTTAATATACATTGGATTATTAAATTTAATATTATTTTTAACAGTGAACCTCTCACTTTTTATAGGACTAACTAAAGGTATAACAAAAAGGTGATGTAACCTGAAAAGAAAATATTTCAATGGATATTATGTAAAATATGATTCACTCTAATATAGTCTATATCCTTAGTAAGATTTTGATTGTTCTAAAGTTGGTTAATTTTTGATTAAAAAATTACATTACAATACGTATATCCAATTAATAACTTTATCCCATACCTTGTTGTATCTTAAGAGATATCTTTTTAAATTAATATCTTTATTTACTTCCCTCTTTATAAACAACATCTCCATGAATTCTCTCTTTTTTTATTTCTCTCATGATAAAGGATTTTAATATCATTCCAATTAAAGTCGTGACCATGTGTAATTTTATGCTTAGAGAGGACTGAGTGATATCTAGGACTTGTATGAAAATTATTTTCATGTTCGACTTTCCTAAGTCTAAGTGTTCTTCGCATTTGCCCAATATATACAGCATTGCAGTTTTTGCAATTAACCTTATAAATTACATCTCTTTTGTCTAGCGTGTCATTTAATCTTTTCCTAATTTTACTATCATATTGCTATTAAAAGGAATTCTATATATGGTATGCAAACCTAATCTACCTAACATTGATTTTAAGATTTTCGTGATTTTACAAAAATCAAGAAGAACAATAGTGTTGGAAGTATTATATTCTTCATTATTTCTTGTGTTTTGTTTGTTATTTTTGTTTTTAATATAATTATCCTGTTATGCACATGTTTTTCAATAAAATCAATAGTATAATGGTTAAGAAATAAAAATTGTTTACATAGTTCAATATTACTTCTGAATAGAGTGATTGGAAAGAAAACTAAGTGTTCCTCCTGAACAAATAGTTTTCCTGTGCCAATCTGCGATTATCTGTCTCTCATCAGTTTTAATTAAGGTCATATCAAGAAAATGTAGATTTCCTTCAGTTTCAATTTCAACTGTGAATTGTAATCTTGGGTGTATTCTATTGAAAGTATTTAAGAGAGTCTCAACTTTATTCTTATGAACACTAAGTGCTGAGTCATCAACATATCTGGCATAAAAATCAATATTAAAATCTATTTTCTCGAAAACTTCATTCACTAAATCTTCCATAACAATTAATGCTAAAATTGAAGACAACTGACCCTATGGGAGTTCCAAATTATTAAATTAAATTTGAAATAGACAGAATAAAAAACATATTTAATAGCATCTAAAAATTGTTTTTTGGGAATTTTTGTGTTGATTTTAATCAATTCCCAACGCTTAATTATAGCAATTTCAACTCTTTCATAAGGTTTATTTTGGAACATAGCTATTACATCAAAAGACACAAAAATGTGATCTAAAGGTATTATTACATTTTTAATTAATTTAAAAAAGGCATAACTATTCTTTATCGATGTATTAGAAACTTTTATTGATTTTTTAATAATATTATTTGATAACTCTTTCAGTTTTCTAGTTGGAGAGCCTATTGTTGAAATAACTGGTCGTTAGGGATAGTCTGTTTTATGTGCTTTAACTAGGCCATAAGCTAAGAGAATATGAGTACTCTTTGTATCAACATCACATCTTGCAATATTATTCCCTAAAAATTTGTTGGCTCTCATATTATCTAAAATTTTAAATGTCCCTTTTTGAAGCATTTTAGTAGGATTATTTGGAATAATTTAAAAACTATCCTCGTCATTAAAAATTTGTAACATTTTTTGAATATAAATATCGTTATGAATTGCTATCGTAATAGAACCTTTATCTGATTTCGTAATCAATAATTTTGGATGATTTTTAGGAAAATTTTTGTTTCGATTAAGGCATCACTCAATTCTTTTTCTATTGTTCTTCTTGGATTATTATTTTTTAAGAAATCGTTAGATAAACCTATTAAAAATGATCTAATTTCGTCAACTACAGATTTTTTTTCCAAATTTATTACTAAAGCCTTCACCTAATTTCAAAATGTCAATAATTTTCTGGGGAATATTCACATTACAAATATTCAGAATAGAGTGAATATTAAGAGACAAGTTTTTTACATCTCCTTGCTCTTTCAGAATACTTAAAAAATTTTGATGGTGTTTTTTATTATCCTTAATGACTTTATGATTCAGTTTGATTTCTTTTTCAAAGGATTGTTTGATAATAAAAGCAGGTACTTGTTGATTTGATTTTCGTATGATTTCTTGTATATTAACATTTAAAAATTGTATCTGTAAGTGGCAATCTTTAATACTCAAATTTAAAAAAAACTTTTTTAATTGTTCAGTATTTATATCTAATTTTTATTTATTTCTTTTGTTTTTTGAAATCAAAAATAATTCTTTGTTAATGTCAAAAATCTTTGTAGAAAACACCTTATGACTTTTGCATCTTATCAAAAATTCTTTTTGTAATATACTAGACCTTAGTTTTTTACTAATCGTATAAAATTCTTTTATGTTTTTCACTGGTCCTCCTCTAGCATCAATCTCATTACCCCAATGTCTATTAGTTTCAATGAAAACCAAATACCTTATCTTCCAATACTCTTCAAATTTGAAAGTTTGTCAAATTGTGTTGGTAAAACACTTCAAATCATTTATTTAGAACAGTTGAAGCTGGAAATGACAAACGGTGCCAATCCTACTTTTTGATAAAATCGAGCTTTCTTAAAAAATGATACTTTAATTCTTTTTTATACTTGTTTCAGTGAAATAGTTAATGTTTTGAAAAGTCTACTCAAATATTTTAAAATTTGAAAAAATTTGAACTAAGTGATTATATTACACTAAAATATTCACTTTTAAAAAGAATTCGAGGGTTCTTATAGCCTAAAACAATAAAAATAATCAAAAATAATAAAAATACGTATTTCAAGTAATATTTAACAAGCAAAGTGTATAAGTACAGACTTCATAATTTTCCCCCTATTTGCCCCTTCTTAAAGAAAAATATTTTCCCCTATTTTGAATAAAATTCCGTTTTCTCGATTTTTAGTTTAAAATGCAAACTAAATTAATAGAATCCAATGAGAAAATGCAACTATTTTTGATTGAAAGTTAATTATTTTTAATCGAAAAATCGGATCCATTTTTGGCTAAAAATTTAATTTTTTTAGATGAAAACTCAACAAATAATTTTTTTATTGAGAGTTTATATTGCGATGGGTTCTACGAGGAATAGGCTATCTTTTCGTTAACGTTAAGAATTAAACTAACTTTATTTTGCATGAAATTTAGAAAACACTTTTAAATCTTTTAAAATTGCTTGGTTTGAAAGTTGCAGGAGCCTAAATTACATTACAAACTTTAATACAAAATACTGAAGTTTTGAATTCGTAAGAAATGTTTCGAAAAATAATAGGTTATTTATTCTTCCTGAAAATTTAGCTAAATGAAGTAAGCATAATACTTAAGGTAAAGAAAAGATAGTCTACTTTTTTGGTTGAAAATTCAACTCCTTGGTTAAGAGTTAAACTACTTTCTTCAAAATTCATCTTACTGGCAGAAGATTGAACTATTTTGTTGAAAATTTGTTTTTCTTGTATGAAATTTTTTTTTTCTGAAAATTAGACTATTCCATGATTGTTTGAAAACTGATAGTTTTTAGTTGAAAATTGATCTACTTTGACCTAAAACCGTCCTTTTTGGGGGGTACAAAATTAATTGTCTCGATTGAAATTTCCACTAAATGGTACAAGTCGAACTAAATTTCTAAAAAAAAATCATTTTATTAGTTAAAAATCCATCTCTGTTGTTAAAATTTGAACTATTTTATTAAATATTAATTTTATTGGTTGAAGACTGAAACATTTGGTTAAAAATTCGTTAATTTTTGGTTAATTAATTTTTTAACTGAAAATTTAATTATTCCCTCACTGCTTAAAAAAAATCTATTTTAGTTGAAAATTGATGTATTTTGTTCTACATTCGTATTTTTTTAGAAAATTAATATTCTCGATTGAAAATTCAACTCCTTGGTTAAGAGATAAACTAATTTCTTCAAAATTCATCTTACTGGTAGAAGACTGACCTATTTTTTTGAACATTTGTTTTTATGTATGACAATTTTTTTTACTGGAAATTTGACTGTTCCATTACTGGCTGAAAACTGATAGTTTTTAGTTGAAAATTGATATATTTTAACCTAAATCGTCCTTTTTTGGAGGATACGAAATTAATTGTCTCGATTAAAATTTCCACTAAATGGTACAAGTCGAACTAAATTTCTTAAAAAAATCATTTTATTAGTTAAAAATCCATCTCTGTGTTTAAAATTTGAACTATTTTATTAAACATTCATTTTATTAGTTGAAGACTGAAACATTTTGTTAAAAATTCTTTAATTTTTTGATAATTGATTTTTTCACTGAAAATTTAACTATTTCATCGATGTTTAAAAAATGACATATTTTAATTAAAAATTTATGTATTTTCTTCTAAATTCGTATTTTTTTAGAAAATTAATATTCTCGATTGAAAATTCGACCACTTGGTTAAAAAATTTAGTTTAAAATTCACATCGCTGGTTCAAAATTTATCTTTTTGCTTGTAAATTAATTTTTATTTTTGGTTAAAAATTAATTTTTTTACCTAAAGATTGAACTATTCCATGTTCGATTGGAAAATTTATACTTTCTAGGTTGAAAATTCAGCTATTCAGTAGAAAATTCATGTATTTTGTTCCAATTGTTTTTTCGTTTAATTTAAACTGGTTAAAAATTCATGTTTTGTGAAAAAGTCACTTTCAACTGTCTTCTAAAAATTTCTTCTTTTCATTTTGAAAATTTAACTGTTTGTAATTTAATTTTAATTCTTTCGCTTGAAGGATTCAATCATTTGGTTGAAAATGCATCAAGTTTGATGAATTTTTCTTTTTTGGTCGAAAATTCAACTGTTTTCTTAAAAGTTCGTCCTTTTGGATGGAAAATTCCTCCTTTATGGTAAAAAAGTAATTTTTGTTGGTAAATATTTTCACGAAAATTTCTCTATATGATGAAATGTTCAACTATTATTTAAAACTTGATCTTTTTAGCAAAGAATGAACTTTTTGGGTTGTAAATTCATCTCTTTGTTAGAAAACCTTAGAATCTTATAAATCTTTAAAGTATTTAATATTGAATGCAATATTTTAGTTAATTTAATTTTATTTAAAAGATTGCATTCCCCTCCTTTGAGAGAATGTTGGGATACCTTAATTTTCTTAGTGAGGGCGAGGGGTTAAAAATAGCCCAAAATTGTTAGCGTATTTGGTGGACAGACCCTAACTTCTGTTTGAATTCTTGAAAGGAATGACTATTATTTTGATGATTGTCGAATCCTTTTTGAAGTCCAGACAAATCCAACCATAAAAAGAGTCACGACAAGAGCTTAGAGGTCTTAGAGAGTCACTTGAGTTACAGAAGTTGGTAAAAAAAAAGTTGGTAAAGTGTTAACTCATTACCGTGTGCATCTGCTTTGTAGAGTTTATACCTATATATATATATATATAAGTGTTTGACGCCTGGGATCCTAAATTAGCAGTTCACGGCCTTTCTCCGGTATGTAAAAGCCTAGACTTGGGTGTCTTCTACTGACTACTCGCTAGTCTACTAAAAGTCCCACATACCTAGACACGAACGTATATTCGAAATTACCGAAGGGGGAAGAACCTCTTAGAACATTTTTTCTATTTTTGACTTTCACAATATTTGTCCCAATCAGGGAGAGAAAACATAGCTGACCCTCCTTTTCTCAAGAATTTATCACCTAGCCCCTCTTTCGAGAAAAAAGAGAAATAATGAGCGTCATATGCAATAACAGGACGAGTGCTCAAACACGCAGAAAAAGTATTAACCAATAAGGTGGTCCAAAAATGCATTGAAATTTTTTTTTAAATTTTTATGTATATCGTCCGGAAATTCCTTCGTCTCGACAAAAAAATAAGTATATTGCAAGTCTTAATCAGAATCGTTAATATTATCTGAGTCGAGTTCAAACTTAAAATTTTTCTTCTACAATTAGCCACAAAATAAGAACAAAATATTACTTTTTGAATATCAACCCCATAAGTCTGTTTTACAGGGTCAAAAATACCCCCATAAGTGAAAAAATGGGGTTGGCGAGCTTTTGGTGCTATTTATAATTTTTTTGCGGTTTTTTCAATGCAAATTGTTTCTAATGTATAAAATACTATTTTATACTGTTAGATATTTAAATAAATTTTCCAAACAATTAATTATTGTTTCAGCAATTTTCTTTTAGAATAAAGATATAATAACGCGTTTTTTTTAATTGTTCACTATTTAACCAATTCAATATTATTGTTAATAATTTTCTCTTTGAATTTTTATTTTATTTCTGTAAATTTCAATTTTTTGTCAGCTTTTCACTCGAAGTGAGTATATATTTAATGAAATTTCGCAAAAATAAATAATTAAACAAATTATATTTTTATAGCTATGTTCTTCTATATCAGTACAATTAGAGTGAAATAATAATTAGATTAAGTTAACAAAAATTATTGTTTAAATGACTTAGTAATATTTATAATAATATACTCTTTGCTTATCGGCACAAAGTTACGGGTTTTTCTGAAATTATTATGTATTTGCCTATTTTTCTCTTTTAGTGACTTAATAATTAAATTAAATCAGCCAAAATAATTGTGTAATCTAAATATTGCAGTTTATAACTATGTTCACATATATTAATGCCAATTTATTAATGCTTAATTAATTCATTCATTCATCAATTAATTAATGCCAAAATTTTTTAACTTTTTGTCCACTTTGCAGTTAGTAAGGTAATAATTAATGAAAGTAAAAAAAAATAGTTCATTAAATAATGAATTATTGTTTTTAACTATCTTCTCTTTGATGAGTGTTTATTTCTAAAATGCTTAACTTTGTATTGCCTTTTTAGTTTTGAACAAATAATAAATAAACATTAGAAAGAATTATATTTTAAAGATTTTTTTCTTTTTTGCTAGTACATTTTTTCTAAATAAAACAAATATTTGAAATATTCTGTAATTTTTCTATCCGGATCATATTAAATCTAAATATTTCTTGACGTACTTACTAAAAGCCTTTTTCTTTAAATTTTTTATTAGTATTAGTTATTGGTTCCTAGCTAAAAAGTCAAAGGAAAGCTCAACATTTCAGAAAATTTTACAAATTTTAACAGTTACTGTATAAGATAATCGTTAAAAATAATAATAATTTGTTTAAATAGGCATGCTAGTTAACTTGCATTATTTTCTCACTGACAACAATAATAAATTTTTTAAACACCTATGTTTGTTACTTCAAGTAAAAAGTTAAAAATTTCAGAAGAGAATCGCAAATTTTTTCTACTAAATAATCCGACTTTCAATTAATTAGTTCAAGTTTTAACAAAAAAGATTAATTTTTATGAATTATTTAACCCATTAACGACCAAAGCTATCAATTTTATAACATGAGTTTGACCTCAAAATTTATGGGTATAACAAAATATAATAAATAGATCAAAAGTACTGTACCTTATGTTTTTGGGTGAGCTAAATTCGAATCCGTGGTCAAAATTCGAAAATTTCGACTTCAAAATTAAATATGGCGGTTTTTGCATACAAAAATAGTAAAAAATGTTTAATTTTTTATTTTTATAATTTTTTTTCAGACATAAAACGCAGTAATATCTTAAAATTGTTTTAAACCATCGGTGCAAAAAATTCTTCAACTTTAACAGAAAATTTTTATATATGTGCTTTTTCTTCCAAAATGGCGGACAAAATGCAAAAATGTCCCAAAAACTGTTTTTTTCCATCATCGTTATTCTTCTCAAAAACTTCAAAGTTTAAAAAAAGTGCCATGATTAAAAATGTCTGTAAATTAACCATAGAACACTATGAAATTTTTTCAGATTTTTCAGAAAAAATTTTGGATTTTTCAAAAAATCAAAAATTGGAAATTTGCAAAAAAAATTTCAAAAAATCTGAAAAAATTCTAAAATATTCTTTGACTAATTCTAAGACATTTTTATTCTTGGAAAATTTGTACCAGACCCTATAGTTTTTGGGAAATAACTAACTCTTTTCAGCCGTTTATAGGTTCTGGAAAGTTATATTTATGTAAAAATTTGCATGAAGTTAGAATTAGTCAACGAATAATCTTAAATTTTTTCAGATTTTTTGAAATTTTTTTTGGCAAATTTCAAATTTTTCATTTTTTGAAAAATCAAAAAAAAATTTTTTTAAATATGAAAAAATTTCATAGTGTCCTATGGTTTATTTCAAGACATTTTTAATTTATGAAACTTTTTTTAAACTTTGAAGTTTTTGAGAAAAATAACGATGATGGAAAAAACAGTTTTTGGGACATTTTTGCATTTTTCCCGCTATTTTGGAAGAAAAAGCACATATATACAAATTTTCTGTTAAAGTTTAAGAATCTTTTGCACTGATGGTTGAAGAAATTTTAAGATATTAACGCGTTTTATGTCTGAAAAAAATTATAAAAATAAAAAATCAAACATTTTTCACTACTTTTGTATGCAAAAACCGCCATATTTAATTTTGAAGTCGAAATATTCGAATTTTGACCACGGATTCGAATTTAGCTCACCCAAAAACATAAGGGAGAGTATTTTTGATCTATTTATTGTTTTGTTATACCCATAAATTTTGAGGTCAAACTCATGTTATAAAATTCATAGCTTTGTTCATTAATGAGTTAAACTAACGAAACAATGAAATCATCAACAGAAGAAGATTAATTCTTAAACGATAAAGATTAATTTTAAACTCAAAAATATGAATTTTCAACCTCAAGTTTTTAAACCAAAAGGATGAATTTTTAAACAAATAGTTGAATTATCAACATTAAAATATGAATCTTTCACAAACAGTGTAACTTTGTAATAAAATGGTTTAATTTTTAACGAACTAATAAAATTTATAGCAAAAAATATAATCATCAGGAGGAAGAAAAATATTTTTTCTAACAAATTTTTTCCTTTTTCTACCAATTAATATTCAAACACTAGAATCTTAATCTTGTAACATTAAAAAAAATTGAAATTTAAAACCCGTGACTTTTCCCTGATTTTCAGGTTTTTGCAGACCTACAATTTTTTTTTGAATTTCAAAGGGGTCTAATTTAAAAACTTTCCAATTTTATAATTGGTAAAATTCATTACATGTGAAGGAGAAATGATAATAATATTTTACTGTCTGAATTATTAAATGAAAGAGTGAATTATTAAAAATCCAAAAAGAGCAAAGCGCAGGTCATACTTTAAATTCGGGATTGATAACCACATCCGCATTGCATATATTGAGTATCACTTTAAATATGCTTCGATAATTAAAGATCTTTTTACTTCCCAGTTCTTAACTGATGCGACCATCATCACTGGCCCCATTAGTAAGTAAATTGAACGTACATGTGTATAGGATTCGGCGAAATTTTCGATCTGATATCTTTAGAAAACAATCTTGGTTTTCTGGAACAGATTCAAATGTGCAACAAGCTGTTACAGACGTTTGAAAGATTATCTACTGTAACCAGTTATTGGGCATTATAGAATAAATTATCACAGAATTTGACATATACGGATCAAGTTGAAACAAGAGTTTAATTTTCAACCCGGAAAGATATTTCAGTCAATAAATAAAAAAGTATCAAAAATATTGAATTCTTTAGCCAAAAAGACGAGCTTTCTACAAAACAGTGCATTTTTCAACGAAATAATTAAATTTTAACCCCATAGTTTTAACCCCATACACGAATTTTTGACTAAACAATTCATTTTTCAATCGAGAAAATTAATCTTCTGTAAAAAAAAGACTTTTTAACTAAATAGTTGAATTTTAAAATTTTAAACGAATAATTTTTAGGAAAAATAAAATAAGTGTTGAATATCTACATTTTAAAAAACAATGTATCTGCTAAGCAGTTCAATTTTGAACCCAAAAATATAACTTTTCAACAAAATAGTTCATTTCAAACTAAACAGTTGAATTATCAACAAAGTAATTACAATTTTGACAAAAGGGAGGATTTTCAACTAAAAAAATGAATTTTTAAGAAAATAGTTTCACTTTCAACTAAGGAAATCAATTTTCAAAAACATGTGTCATCGCTTATATTTTATCCAAAAAAAGGTTTTAATTTAAAATTTAAAAAATTGAAATTTGACCAAAAATCGACTTTCCACCATAAAAGTATAATTTTTAACAACACAGTTGAATTTTGAATCTCAAAATAAATCAACTTTCAAGCGAAAATTAAATAGTTAAATTGCTATTAAAAAAATTAATTTTAAATATAAAAACAATTTTCTACACAAAAATTTAATTTTCTACGAAGTATTTAAATTTTCTACCAAACTGTTGAATGTTGAAGACCGAAAAAAGACGAATTCTCTAAAAAATAATTTAGTTTTCAACCATATAGTTAAATTTTGAGTTCAAAATTATTTTAATTTAAAAAAAAAGATTTTTTAATAAATGAGTTCCATTTTTAAATGAGAAGTTAGATTTTTAACCTGATAAGGTGAATTTTGAACAACACATGTCGTATTGAATATTTTACCCAAGAAAGATTTTAATTTTCAATCGAAAACAGTTGAGTTTAACAAAAAAGATGAGTTTAAAAAAAGATGAGTTTGCAACAAAATACTTTTAATTTTAAATTTAAAAAAAAATTAAATTTGACCAAAAAAGCTGAATAACAAAATATATAAATCCTCAAATAAAGGAGATTGCTTTGCATTTTTTACTATAAAAATCGACTTTCTATCATAAAAGTAGAATTTTTGACAAATACAGTTGAATATTTATTCTCAAAACAGATCAACTTTTAAGAGAAAATTAAATAGATAAATTGCTATTAAAACAATTTAATTTTAAATATAAAACCAATTTTCTACACAAAAATTTAATTATCGACCAAGTAGTTGAATTTTCGACGAAGTATTTAAATTTTCAACCACATAGTTAAATTTTCAGTTCAAAATTGATTTTAATTAAAAAAAAAGATTTTTCAATAAATAAGTTCCATTTTTAACTAAGGAGTTAGATTTGTAACCTGATAAGGTGAATTTTGAACAACAAATGTCATATTTTATATTTTACCCAAAAAATATTTCAATTTTAAATAAAAAACAGTTGAGTTTAACAAAAAATAAAGACTGAATAATTATTTTGGATTTTCTACCAAATATTAAAATTTTTGACTAAATGTTTGAATTTTCAAGACAAAAAAAATTAATTCTCTGCAAAAAAGTTCAATTTTCAACCCAAAAATATAAATTTTTAATAAAATAGTTCATTTCTAACTAAACAGTTGAATTTTCAACAAAGTAATTGTCATCGCTTATATTTTATAAAAAAAAAAGTTTTAATTTGAAATTTAAAAAAAAATTGAGCTTAACCAAACAAGATGAATAACAAAATACTTGAATCCTCAATTAAAGAAGATTAATTTCAAACTAAACAGTTGCATTTTTCTACTATAAAAATCGATTTTCTAACATAAAATTAGAATTTTTAACAATAACGTTGAGTTTTTATTCTCAAAATGGATCAACTTTTAAGCGAAAATTAAATAGTTAAATTGCTATTTAAAAATATTAATTTTAAATAAAAAACCAATTTGGTACAGAAAAATCTAATTTTTGACTTAGTAGTTGAATTTTCTACAAAGTATATAAATTTTCTACCAAACTCTTGAATTTTGAAAATCAAAAAAAGACGAATTCTCTGAAAAATAATTTAGTTTGCAACCATATAGTTAAATTTTTAGTTAAAAAAAAATTTTTTTTAATAAATAAGTTCCATTTTTTACCCAGAAGCTAGATTTTAACTTGAAAAGATGAAATTTGAACACAAATGTCATATTTTATATTTTACCCAAGAAAGATTTTAATTTTAAATCCAAAACAGTTGAGTTTAACAAAAAAAGATGAGTTTGCAACAAAATACTTGAATCCTCAACAAAAGCAGATTAATTTTCAAACAAAAATTTGCATTTTTAAGGTTGAAATTAATTTTCTACATTCAAAAATATAATTGAATTTTTAGTATTAAAACCGATTAATTTTTAACCGAAAATAAAATCGTTGAATTTCCTTTTACAACAATTATCTTTAAATAAAAAAACAATTTTCTACAAAGAAAATTGAATTTCCTACCAAATATTAAAATTTTTTACCAAATTTTTAAATTTTCAAGACAAAGAACAATTTCATTCTCAGCAAAAAAGTTCAATTTTTAATCCAAAAATATAAATTTTCAACAAATAGTTCATTTCTATCTAAATAGTTGAATTTTCAACAAAGTTGTTACATTTTTCACAAAAGGGAGGATTTTAAACTAAAAAAATGCATTTTCAATAAAATAGTTCCATTTTCAACTAAGGAAATGAGTTTTCAAAAATATGTGTCATCGCTTATATTTTATCCAAAAAATCTGCCCGCTTCGCGGGCACATTCTCATCGCGCGCTTCGCGCGCGGCTCGCAACTTTGAGCGCGCCTAGGGCGCGCACCTGTTGGATCTCGCGCTTCGCG
>JAAAKG020158636.1:0-29737 GCA_010014905.2 Druon quercuslanigerum | reverse complement strand
TAATGCTAATTTTAAATGTTGAAGACAATATTATAATTTTGACAATATTATAAGCTGTATTACCGACTTATGTTAATTAACTATCACATTGACAAGTGAATTAGTAGTATACCTAGGTGACCGAAGTGAAATAACCAGCAAATGGTTATTTACCGACATAAGATAATGGTTCGAGTCCGTGCTATTTGTTAAATTAATTACCGACCTATAGCTAATGGTCCCATGTAGGTGGCGCATTGGGCTAGGCGAAACTCAAAAATATGAAACTTTCTAGAAGTATAGGTAAAGTGGGGGGTAGATGCCAATAAAAAGGCCAAAAAACGAATTAAATATCACAGACACGAACCATTATTGTCTGTCGGTATATTACCAGTCGCTGGTCTACTGTTGTTTTAGCTTGGAACAGAACCATTTTTCGAGAACCCACCTAGGTATACGACTTGAAATATATGTGAGTTATGAATATTTATTTAAAAGGTACTTTTGAAATAATAGTAATAACATTTTTCTTCAGTTGGCACGAAATTGGAGTTTATGATATGCCAGCCACAATAGATATGATTTTGCATAAAACTGGAAAAACTCAATTATATTTTGGATGTTTTTCACAAGGATGTACTGCATCACTTGTTATGGGAGCTCTGAAACCAGATTATAATAAAAAAATTCGTTTGGCTGCAAAAATGGGACCTGTAGCATTTTTGGGAAACATACAGGGCGGTGGGAAATTAGTGTTACCAAAAATCACGAAACTACTAGTAGTGAGTGAAAGTTCTTTTAATTACTGTAAATTTTTTGAAAACTAATATAATTTTTTATAACGTTTTGTAATTTCCAGCCGATTTTAGAACAAGCTGGTCATTTTGATGTAACAACAATAGCCTTACTGACAATTTTATTCACAAAGTTGCTCAAGATGCATGCAATTATGCAAGTAATTTTTAAGACAATATATTCATTTGTGGGTCCGGGTCGCTCAAATGACAACGAAGTAAGAATTTATTACATACTTGCATAATGAGTTTTTAGTATTTAATTTAATAAATATATATAATTTTTTAGCAAGCATTTAAAATGGGTGCACCATTTCTTCTTGGAGGAATTTCTTCTAAACAGGCTCTTCATTACGGGCTTGGTGTTCTTCATCCCAGTAAATATAAAAATTGTTATTGAAATAAATGAAATTATTAGTTATTAAATTTTCTTAATAACAACAATTTATTTATTGCAGATACTTTTCGACAATATGACTATGGTACAGAGCAAAATATGATAGCATATAACTCAAGTAAGCCTCCAGATTATCCATTGGAAGAAGTTACAATGCCAATGGTAATTTTCCAAGGCACAAATGATTTTTGTGCAAATCCTTTGGTAAGGTTTTTATTTATGTTTACATTATATTTTTATATTTGGTTAAACAATTAATTTTTGTCAATATTTTAAGATGTGGAGTTATTAGTGAAACGACTTCCAACTGTTATTGACAGATTCTTGAGGCCAGTTAACCATATCGATTTTGGATATAATCGAAATATAAGATCTCTTGTGTATAATAAAATTGTGTACTTGTTTAAAAAGTCTGAAAGTAAACCATCATGGTATATTTAAAAATAAATAATTTTTCAACAAATGTATACTTATATTTTGTTACTAATGGTTATTAAATTATAATAATAATAATAATAGATATATTTTTATAATTGAAAAATAAATTAAGTGTTATAAAAAACTGTGACCAACGAAAAAAAATGAATTTCATTCAAAATTTCAAACAAGCCTTAAAAAAATGTTAACAGGATAACAATCATTGGAATGAATACTGCAAAAATATTCAAGGAATTAATGCTAATAGTAGACTAACTAGAAAAAATGTTTTTTTTACAAAATATGCATTTAATAATCAGTTTTAATAATAATTATTTATTTACAAAAATTCCTAAATTCCGAAAGCCCTTCAAATTTGTTAAATGCCATACAATTTTTGAAATGCTTCAAAATATTGTGAAATTCTTTTATATTCCTTGCATGACAATTTAATAATGCTGAATTTATTTTTATCATCCATGATACTTTATTTTTAATAAATGAATGCTAACAATTTTTCTATTGTTTTGTTAAAAATTGATATGTTTGAGAGTTGAACTACTTTTACAAAAATTCATTTTTTGTTTTGGTTTTTAAAATTTATAATTTTAGTTGAAAAATCATTTTTTTGTAAAAAAATTCAATATTTTTAGTGTATTTTAGTTAGCAATCTAATCATTAGTTTGTTAAAAAGTCATTAATTCTTTGAAGATTCATTTATTTGTTCAAAAATTGAATTAATTCAATTTAAGATAATTATTATTCTTTGCTGAAAAATTACACTTGGTTGCAATTTATACCATTTTGTTGAAATTGTATTTTTACGTGGTGGAGAATTCATATGTTTAATCTAAAAATGCAAATATCCCAATTTTTGTTTAGAATTAATATTATTTTGAAGCAAACTAATATATTCGGTAAAATTATACTTGACTCTTAAAATTTTATTTTTTGGATAAACAAGTAACTATTTGTTTAAAAATTGATCCATTTTATGAAAATTGTACTATTTGGTGGAAAATTAATTTTCTCATAGAAAAATTACATTTTTCATATACCTAATATATTAGCTATTATCTGAAAAACATTATTATATATTTTCGGTAAGAAAAATTAACATTTGTTATAAGAATTATCTTTTCAGGTTGAAAGTTCAACTACGTTATTGAATGCTAAACTGCTTTGTTTAAAATTCAATTTTTACTGAGATCCGCATCTTTGGTTAAAAATGTTACTTCTTTTTATTCATTTTTTCTAATTAAAATTTATCTTCATCTTTGGTTAATGAATCAACAATTTTGTCAAAAGTTTTTTTTTTAAATTGAATTAGTTAAAAATTTGTACTTTGGTAGAAATATGATATATCCTTGTCAAAAAGACATTTTCTGTATTTACGTTAATTTCATTTAAAAGAATTAATTCCCCTATTTTCATGAAAAATCACCCTATTTTGTCTACTTCTAGATAATTCTTGACTGAACGGAAATATTTCATAGCAAATATAATCAATAATGTCTTCAATTTTAAAGAATTTGGTGCTAATAGAATGTCCAAAAGTGGGAAGGCATTGCCACCTCATAGAACTCTCAGCAAAGAATTAAACCCCAATGACTTAATTTTGTTGCAATTTTCCTCTCTAATTCCTTTAATATTAATAACTTATAAAAATTTTATAATGCAGCGGCAAACCAATGCTGCTCATTATAGGGGAAGCTAGATAAAGATTATTTTAAAAAATTGTTGTGCTCTTCGCTTATTATACCCAAAAATGATCCAGGTTACCATGACAGCAGAAATGAGTATCTAAACCCATTCTTACTTATTACTCATGATTTGGATAGAGGCTGTTCTACACAAGGAGCAGCTGTGACACAGGTTAGAAAAATTGATAAAATTTATAATTAGGTTTATTTAAAATAATACTGAAACAAAAAAGGTATTCTGTGTATCAGACTAAACATCCTCTTTATTAGTCTCAATTTATAATAATACTTGAGATAGTTGACCACAGCACTATTTAGAGTGCTGAATACATTTTATTAACGAAGAGATATCACTAAATTCTCGTGGAGTAATTGTCTAAGCCTAAAGCCATCAATTGATTATAGATTAAATGAAAAATCTAATTAATCTAAAACGAAGCAACAAATATTAATGGCCTGATCAGATGATCGCGAGTTGATACATGTTCTCGTCCAATCACTTGGTGATGTATAAAGTTTCATACGAGGTACTTAGTCAGAAACAAAATATTAAAACAATTCTCAATCAATTTTCGCAACGCGTACTTTCGACAGCCCGCATCATCACAAAGGAAAAATTAAAACAATATAATATCAAACAACGCGGTCCTATCGCGAGTAGAATTCTTTATTGGCTTAATAAGCCGGAAACTTAAAATAATCAATTTTCGGAATGCTAACAGTCGAAAGCAAGCATGTTTACTAACAACAAGTTAAATCGGAAACAAAATAATTAAATCTCGCAATACAAACATTTGGAAGCAAGCGAGGTTACTAAAAACATACTAAATCGGAAACAAAATAATTAAATCACGCTACGCTTACATTCGAAAGCGGACATGCACACTCACAAAAAACAAAATAATATCACACACCGTGGTTCTATCGCGAGTACAATGTTCTTTTAACCTACTCAGTCGAAACAAACTAACTAATTATCGTAAAGTAATCAGTCGTGCGGTGAGGAAGGACTAAAATGAATCACCTGAAGAAAAAGAAAAAGGGGTGGGGATGAGGGGGCCCTAACCATCGCCCCCTCTTGTGAGATCCAATGCACCAGTCGCACACTCACGATTAATGATCTCCCCGAAGAATGATCAGACTGGAAGATATTGTTGTGCGTTACCCGTTTGAGCATTATTACACAATCTGAGAGAGATTTGACATGATTTGAATTTAAATTGAAGTTAATTGTGTGGGAAAAAGCCCGCATGCGGGAAAAAACCATAAAAATCTGAGGAGAAAGGGGGATAGAGGGTCGAAAGAAAGAAAGTTGCTAGTAGGTCGGGGGTGGCAGAACCACCTCGACCTGGGTGACTTATTTCATGAGAAAGTCTTTTGGCATCGCGTGTTTGCGAAATGGATCAAAATTATATTTTCCTAGAGAGGAAATATGTTCAACAGGTGATGATGATGCAGATTCGTAGAATTTAATGGCGGTTTCTTTGATATACTCTGAAATGTATGGTAGTTGAAAGGTCCGCTAAATCCTATATATCGCGACTTCATGCTCATACGACACAAGGATCGGTAGCCTTATCGGCGTACACAGTGGAGAAGGTAGAAGGATGTGCTGGATAGAACTACGCCTTATCGGCGCACTAGTTCTCCTGGAAGGTGTAAGAATCATAGAGACATTACAGACAGGGTGGGCATGCCTGTAAGTGAGAGCGTCCACTGAATGAAAAGAGATAGTGAATCCAATTGGTATATCTGTCTTTCTCTTTTACTGCGTACTGCGCATGCGTACATGTTAATACATATGTATTCACGGCTGCGAGTAGCATGCTCCAGTAGACAAAAACAGTGATGCCAAATTTATCGTCTCTCTCTTTCTAACGAGCAGACATTCCCTTTTACATGCGGCCTGTGGCATGCCTACTCTATCTGTAATATCTCAATGGTGAGAATCCCTTACCCAAAATTCCCCATTGGTAAAAATTCATGGGTTCGGCTGCAAAATTGCTCTCGAGGGTATCATGGACCCCTGCTTCGGTTGCTGTTTTTTATTCACCACTGAACACAGTGTACCAAAACTGCTTATAATTTTAACGACTAAGAAAAAATGACTACAAATTTCAATATTTATTTCAAAATACTAATTCTAAACAAAAATTCGGATATTTGCATTTTTATATTAAAAATATGAATTCGAAAAATAAAGTAGTTCCATTTTTGAACGAAGAAATGAATCTTCAAAGAATAAATTAATTTTTAACAAATTAATGATTAGACGGCCAACTAAAATACTCTACAAGAATTGAATTTTTTACAAAAAAAAATGAATTTTAGACTAAAATTATAAACTTTAAAAACTAAAACAAAAAATTAATTTTTGAAAAAGTAGTTTAACTCTCAACCATTCGAATTTTCAACATAAAAATAGAAAAATTGTTAGAATTTACTTATTAAAAATAAAGTATTATGTATGATCAAAATAAATTCAGCATGATTAAAATGTAATGCAAGAAATCTGTGAATCAAACACTGGAAAAGTGATACAGTGATAGCATGAACATTTACTTTCTGGAACACTTAAATCAAAATTTAGTGATATTGAAAATTCAAAAATATAAATAATAATGTAGATTATAGAATTCGAGGATGATATGTTGCTTTCTGGATAACTAACCTAATTCAGAGATCATAAAAACCTACCTTACCGATAATTTACAGCTGTAGTTGTTCGTGCTATGTTTGCAGAATATTTATAATGCGCAATTTTAAAAAAAAAAATCAAAAACAATGTCAAGGTCATGGCGCATTAGATATTTTAATCTAAAAAAAACATTATGTTTCAAAAGTGTCTAGACGTGTCGATTATAACTTAGAAACTTCTGGAACATTGAGGCAAAAAGGGGGATATGTTAATAGGAATTATTGAATATATATAGTGCTATAGTATATAACAGCTGTAAATCTGGTTTTTTCATAGAATCAGCTTCTTTGAAATTTTAGTTAAATAAATCCATTTAAGTGGCAAGGATTTCTAGTTAACAAAGATTATAATTTCTCTCGTTGAGTCATGAATTATTCTAAATGAAGTTAAATAAACTCTTAAAATGTCCGAAGAAAATTGAGAAAAGAATGGAGAAGGAGGAGGAGGAGGAGAAGAAAGAAAGAGGAGTACAATGTAGTTCAATCAAATCTTTGAGGTGTTGACCATAATGATTACAAGATTAGACTTTGAGTTAGAGTAATTTAGAGTTCAATTAGAGAATTTTTTATTTTTTAAATTTACTTTAAAATTAACATTTTTTTCGATAAAAATTTATATTTTTCGGTTAAAAATTCATCTATTAGGTTCAGAGATACATTAATAGTTACACTTTTTTGTTGAAAATTCATCTTTTAATTGAAAAATCATTATTTTATTAGAAAGTTTATCTTTATTGTTAGAAACTAATCTTATTTGGTTAAAAAGTAACTATTCCATTGAAAATTCATTTTTTCGGGTTAAAAAATTAAAATGATTTGTAGAAAATTTTTCTTTTATACAAAATATTTAACCTTTTTGGTTGAACATACAACTGCATAAAAAAATATGTTTTGGAATTAACTTTTAACATTTTTATTGCAGGCTTGGTTTTTTATGTGTTCAACAGTCGCTGATTTAAAATAAAAATCGCATTGGATTTAAATGTGTAATGTTACATTAATTGTGTAGGATACATCTTGCTTGTTTAAAAAGTAAACTATTTCCTAAAAAGTTATTTTTTTTATTTAAATTTTGATTTGACATATCTAAAATTTTCAAACATCTGTTTAAATTTGCTGAAGTATTCAAATTAATAAAGTACAATAAGGAGAAGGAGGAGGAGGAACAGGCAGAGCAAAAGATATTGTTATATTATAAACCTAAAATGATCTGTTAGAATTTTAAAACATTTTTCGAACCTCCTCTTTATTTAAAATAACTTGAACTCCAATAGATACCTGTTGATACCCAAATGGGTTCGTTTAGAGCGCACTTTAAAAGAAAAGCATGAAGGCGAATTCACTAACCAACCACTTGCATGGTCGGATTGGAATAGGCGGGATGTTTGAATTCGTTTTTCTAAAAATACCTAATTGCCTTATATAAATAACTAATACTGAAGAACTAATTAATGATTAATTATTATTTATGACTTTCCTCAACAAATTAATTTATTCTCTTGGAATTGAAAAGGGTATTATTTATATTGCATAAACGGCACTGCCCATAGTACTGCTATAATGGTTTAGAGCACCTTACAATTTTTGTCCTTTAGTTGCGGCCCTCACAAGACCTATGTCGTTTCGTAAATGTTATGTCACACGCAGACGCTTTGACAATTGAATTATATTACAATATAATTATATTCCCAGTTTTAAGACTGTGAGTGAATTCTTTTTTTGAGGTTATGTCGAAAGCAGCACCCATTAAGTAAATTCTAGTGGTGGATTTAGATATAACATTAATGTCGTATTCTTTCTCAGCAGCAAGATGAGATTATCATTTTCTGAGTAAGGTATCCCCAGGGAGTGTTGAGTTGGGGTTCGGCAGGGAGGCGTCTTGGCAGCTTTATCGTATTTGAAGTTCTTGATTATATCTCTAACCTCAGTGACACAGACTTTCTCAATTGAGTTTTCTAACGCATCTTGTTCTACATCGCAGTTGTGATGTCCTACAGCTTCATCTCCGTATAGTTCCCGAAAATAGTCTCTTAAAATGTCTATCATCCCTACTGCCTCATATTGCATTTCCCCTTTACTATTTCTCATGTTGACTAATTCTGTACTTTTATTTTCCTCCATTGCTTTATATAATAGTTTCTTGCTTGCTCCAAAGTCGTTTTGTAATTTCTTCTCTTCTTCTGCTCTGATTTTATCTTTACATTCTTTAATTAATCGCTCGAGTATCCTCTTTTTGCATCTGTAATCATTAATACGTCTATTTCTTTCCTTATCACTAAGACCCGTCATGATCAAAGTTCTCCTGTACGCTTCTTTCTTGATTTTTGGGCAGCCTCAATTTCATCATTCCACCATGCATCACCAGACATTCTTCCTACAACCGCGGTACCACACACTTCGATCGCACAGCTAACAATGATTCCCGACCTAAGTTAATTTTGGAGATCAGAAGGTAATGATCGGTATTGCATTCAGAACCCCTCATGACCCTTGTGTCTTTGACTAGCTCTCTTAGTCTTTCATCCGCAAAAACAAAGTTAATTATACTGTGGCTGTTTCCTTTAGACCAGGTGTACATGTGGATAGTTTTATGCCCAAACCAAATATTTGCAATGAAAATGCCCATTTCTAAGCATAAGAAAAATAATTTCTTTTCGTTATAGTTTGTTCTTAGATCCCCGAAATTTAACTACCACTCTTTCTGTATTCTGATTTTGAATGCCAACCCATTCATGCATACCTCCTAGCAGAATTATTTATTCACCATGATCGAAAATATTTCTTGTGTACCTTAAAGTGGATTTAATACACTTTGAACTCCTTATAAACACAATATAAATTCTTTAATGATTTTTTATATTTTTTTAATGAAATTTTTGTTAGCATCCTTTCCTAATACGGGAAATACCGTATCAACGTCACCAATGACATGATTTATATACAGCGGCTTTAGAGTTTGAGAAACCTATATATTGTGTGAAAATTTTGAAAAATGGTTTAAAATATATAACGAGGTTTCTTTCTGGCCCATTTGAGTCCTTCTTTTGTTTACATAATGCAATTTTATTCATTTTTATTTTAGAATTGAACAGAGAATAGGGCTTTAGAGCTCTATATAAAATAGAATCAATAAACTGTATTATTTAAACAAAATAAAAACAGAACTGGGCCTGAAAGTCGTGCCTTTATATATTGTAAACCAATTCCGAAAATTTCATCACAATGTAGTTATTCTTCTAATTATAAAGCCGCCGAAGATACCAACATGGCGTACATTTAGGCACACTAATTTTTTGAAAAATCTTTCTCCAAAAAAAATTTTCAAAATTTTGCAAAAAATTCAAAGAGCATACAATACATTTTAAATGAAAGTTTGAAATATTAAATAGAAAGTTTACATTTTGTACAAGAGCGAGTGCCAAACACGAGACACGTAATGAGAATCTGTTTGTTATAGCCAAAGGAGCTTTAACAAAAGAGAATTCACAATCAAATTCGGGCGTCGATGCTTTAACCTTTAATTTCAAAAAATCTATGTACAAATGTGGGGAAACACAAGAAATGAGGGCGTAGCCCAAGGTAAATAAATTATCGAGCGCAAAGCACTTCAACCAACACTCGCGCACTCAAACATGATAGCGGAATTTTTTTTAATTACGGTAAAAGTTCTTTAAAAATGGCAGCCAATCAAAACAACTGTAATAAAAAATGAAAAAAAAGGTTTAAGGAAAAAAGTTGTTAAACTACGTTATTAAAATATTAATTTTTTTTGTTGCAGATTCATTTCTTTGGTTCAAATTTAACGATTTAGTTTTTAGAAAAATTCTCTTCTTTGCTCAAAAATTATATTGTGTATTAAATTTTGAAATCTTCTGTTAAAAATTCATTTTCTATCAAGATATATAATTTTAGTTTAAAATGTATCTCTTTGGCTGAAATGGAAACCATTTGGTTGAAGATTCGTTTTTTTAGTTTGCGAATTTTTTAAGTAATACTTGAACCATCCCATTATTGGTTCCAAATTAATATTTTTAATTAAATATTGATCTTGTGCAGTTGTCTTTTCTTCATTGAGAATTACTTTTTTTTTTGCTTGTAAAATAAACTACTTGGTTTACAGTTAAACTGCTTTTCAAGTAATGATTTTTGTTACTCATGCAGTTTTATCATTTTATATAAAAATGGACTATTTTTATAGAAAATTGATTTTTTTAGCTCGAAAAATAATAAATTTGGTTAAAAATTAATCTGTTTTTCCGAAAATTTCACTTTTTTGTAGAAAATTACCTGTTTTTTGAGAAATTGGATTATTTTATATATATATATATATATATTCAATATTTTATTTAAAAAATATTTTTCTTATATTTTTGAGTTAGAAATCCAACTATTTGTTTAGAAATCAATCTTTTTTGGGTTTAAAATTCATTTGCTTGGTTCAAATTCGAACGACTTTTCTGAAAATTCATATTTTGTTCAGATCCACATCTTTGATTGAAAATTGAAAAGTTTTGTTAAAAATAATGTTTGTTTTCAACAATTTTGTTAAATATTATAATTTTTTTATTCATCTGGTTGAAAATTCGTCTATTAGTAGAAAACTATTTTTTTGTGCTCAAAAACATATCTTTCTTGGTTGAAAATAAACTTTTAGGTTGATAATTCAACTGTCTTAAAAGAAGGATCTATTTGGCTTAAAAATTTATCAATCAGGTTAAAAATTTAACTATTTTGTAGCAAATTTTTTTATTTGGCTTAGAATTCAACTAGTCATCTGGTAATGCAATTTTTGTTTGAAAACAATTTTTGTGTTTAAAATTTTTTTTAACCCAAAAAGTCGTTTTTTCAATAGAAGACATAAGTGTTCAGAAACAAAAAAGATGAATTTTTAACTAAAATTATAAATCTGTAACTGGAACGGTGGAATTTTTAACCAAAAATATAAATTTTTTACTAAGAAGATTAACTTTTAATAAAAGTGAAAGCAGCTACGAAAAACAATAAATTCAAAAAACGGTTAGGAAAAAAAGTTCATAGACCAATGTAGTCCAGACAAAAAGTATCGACAAATTTTTAAATAATTTTTAGAAAGGGCGAGCAGCTTTTTCATTTATTCGTAAAAAATAATTTGAAAACTGAAAATAATTAAAGTTTTCGAAAAACGGCACAAGAGATGAGAAAAAAATGAATACAATAAACTTGATATAAAAAAATTTAATATAATTTATAAAAGTTCACATTTCGTACGAAATCGAGTGCGAAGCACGAGAAATGTAATTAAAATGTGTTCGTTAAAGCCCAGTGAGCTTTAACAAAAGAGAATTCACAACCACCAAGTTAAAATTTTCGAAGTTTTGAATTTAAAATTTTAAAAGTCTGTTAACAAATGTATTCAGCGCGAAGCGCGAGAACCAACAGTCGCGCTCAAACTTACGATAAGTCTTAAAATGAAATTATCTAAATCTTCAAAAACCTAACGTTTTTTTAAAACTCAAATTATGCACAGAGAAATTCCGGAAATTTGTCACTCGATGAGATATGTGATATCTCCATGAAATGATAATTATTATCGCTTTTTTTAATTTTAAATTTTTGCTTTTCAAAACGTGTTCCAGAATACATTTCAAGCGCGTTTAAGTATTGTTAAGATGCACAGATATAAATTAGTACTTTACGAGTTTTTGAAGCAATATGATAACCAAGTTTGTATTTATGTTAATTTATTTTGCAATGCAATTTATTCTGTTTCGAGTGTACCAGAAGATCCATACAGAAAAATTGTAAGCTACATGGAAAATTCGATAGTATGCAAAAATTATTATTAACAACTGTCGGGTTGTTTTTGTCGAAGATATATTTTTCTAATAAGAAACTATAAAATTTTGAAGAAAATGTGTTAATGTAACATTAATTTCAAAAAATCCTTCACAACAAAAGAAATTGTCTCATGATCTTCTATATTTTTATCCACATTTTTGGGAATATTTTAAAATGTTTTTCCATTTTCTTTGAAAATTAATTTTTTTCATGGAAAGTCAATAAAAAGATTTCCAAGATTCATAAGAAAATGTTTCTATTTTTAAAAATATTAAATTCTCTTGTAAAGTTTTCAAAACTTCTAAACCTTCTAAACCACTTTTAAAAATGATTCCAAATTTTCCTAAATTCTATAAAATCAAAAAAATTACTATTATATTTTCCAGATTATTTTTTAACAATTTGGAAAGTCTTTTAAACTCTTTTTAAATATTTTCCCATAATTAATTTATTTAAATAATAAATTATTTAAAATTCTTCTTGGAATCCTCCAACAAAATTTTGCCTTTAAAGATCTCAAAGTCCTTAAAATTTTTTTAAACATTATTATTAAAATTAAATGTAATAAAAAATTATTATTACAAAATCTTCAGAATCTTACATTCTAAATAGTCTTAGAAATAATTATAATTACTACTTTTTTTTAATCTAGCCAACTTAAAATTGGTCTTAGATTCATTTAGTCATTTTTCAAACATTTTGGAAAGCCTTTAAAATGTTTGAAATCCTAAAAAATTTTGTTCAATTTTTTGAATAATGCAAACATGGGTAAAATGCAAAAATTAATCAAATCGTTTCGTCCTAGTGAAAAAATTATGGACTGGCATCTAAAAAAACAAACCAAAAAACACCAGAAATGTTTGGAATGGTCCACTAGATTTTCTTTTTGATTCTTGTAGAATAAAACCGAAGAGCGAAGAACACGTCCTCGGTTTGCGTATAGATATTCCCTGTACCAAGGGTTTCTGCTGAATATGGTTACAAAAAAAATTAATAGGCAGTCGCGCACAATTGCCCAGGGGTGGTCCCGCAGGAATTAACCCCCAAGCGGAGGTGTCAAAAGCATGCAGCCTTATCCTTGTATTCGCGGCTCTACAAAAATGGATGAACCCTTTTCCGTAGCTGTTCGTGGGAACATTAATGATAACACCAAACATAGTTGTTGTAAGTGGGGTTTAAAACAATAGAACGTGTAGGGCTCCCGGTAATGGATCAGCGCTCAATGCTAACCACTCTAGAGCTGGGGGAGCCAATGAAGATGGAGTGAATTAAATGGACCGGCGGAATCTTGGGGCTTTTAGGTGGGCGGAGTGACCAAATCACGACTTGCTAGAATGGTATGGTACGAGTTTGATCCTTGAACGAGAGAATTACATTGCACGACTGCATGCTCTGTGATGCGAGAAACATCCTGAGCTATCGCACTTTTCGCGTGAACGTCTGCGAAACGATGCCAAAGTACTCAAAAAAGGGGCTATGTAAGGGGAGCACCTACTCTATTAGAGCCAGAACAAGCCGACAGCAGAGAAAGAAAGGTGACAAAACCAACCGTGGGCAGGCATCCGATAGAGGAGGAGCGATGCTTTATGACCTGGAGAAACATCAACACCTAGGTTTTTCCAAAGTCTAAAAATCAGGCTGAAATGGGTGAAGAGCTTTGTGGACAACTTTCCGAAGAATCCGACCTCCGGTCTGTCAATTGTTGTGTGTATGATGCAGCGACAGCTTTGTCTGATGCGCACCGTAAAACAAAACCAACGGTTGATCATAAGACCAAAAGACGAATGCATCAACTCGCCATAAAGATAGGCCGGGCAAGACAGTACGCGTCCTGCATTTAATGTGTGACTGACTATATAACTTGTGAAAGGAATTTTACAGGCAAGGTTTGAACGTTCGCGCGCGAACTTCGGATCCGTTATCACACACTTAACAAGTCAAAGCTGCTGACTATCAGGCAGCATATTATTGAGAGAATACGAATACTATCTGACGCTTAGAGAAGACTAGAGCAGAGAGAGAGAGAGAGAGAGAGAGAGAGGTGGGCCAGAGAAAACCAACAGTTTCTCTCTGACCCATCTAGACTCTTCCGAAATCCTCCAGTTTCTGTCAACCACCCGGCCAAACCAGAGGAGGTCGAAGTCTTTTGGAGAGAAGTCTGCGAAGTGCAACTTAGACTTGATGAAGACTCAAAGAACATAAATAGCTTCAAGGAGCTGTGTAATGCCCTCATAGCAACACCTAAGGAAGAATGTTTAACCACCACTACCGAGGAGGTGAAAAAAAAAGTATTGAGAGGTATGAAAAACTATTCTTCTCCAGGACTAGATGGTATAAAGACCATCTGAAGAAGTTTTCTTCTACCCACCACCATCTGGTCCGTATTTTCACCTCATATTGGAAATCGAAAGAGCCAATTCCGGAATGGTTGGTGGAAGGGCGCACAGTACTCCTGCGAAAAATGGGCAACTTAGCCAAGCCCAAGAATTACAAGGCCAATCTCTTGTCTGAATATACTGTACAAGATATTCACAGCTATCCTAAATGATAGGATTGTTCAGGCAATCGGACCTGTGTGGCAAGAAATGTATGAACAACGCGGCTCAAAGAGAGGCGTAGCAGGATGTCAGGACTAAGCAAAATGCTTTCTTTTTTTTTTTGAAAGCCCGGATTCAGAAAGCACAGGAGAAAAACTTCCGGGAACAGCTCCTCGATAAGAGGATGCACAGCACCTTCCATAGAAATATGGAGGATCAGTCAATGTCATGTGAGCTAACTTTTGCTTTTCTTAAATCATGCGAATTAAAGTCGGGCACGCAGGTTTTCATTTGGCATGTCAAGATGGTGTTATTTCCACCTTAACATACCATCGCAACATTTCGAGCTGAGACATTCCCGATGATAGCTGCAGGAGTCGCATGAGTTATCAAACTCATGCGGGAACGACCTACATCTAAAGGCACAATGCGGCACTAAGAGTGCTTTATTATCATCTCTGTTACTCTTACGGCATTACCTTAATATCGCTCCGCTAAAAACTCCTAGGGAAATAGTCAATTGTCGAGAATGAGAAGTGCCGCATATACTTGAACTTTATATTCTCGACAATTGTTTCTGTTGCACATTCGAGGCCTGACACAGTTCTTCTTGACTTCGAGAAGTGAACCATGTTCGTTATCGAATTTTCGGCACCAGCGGAGAAAAACATCATAGCCAAGGAGAATGAAAAGAAAGAGAGGTACAGAGAGACCTTGTAAGGGAGTTGCGACGATTGTACCCGGAATATGCTGTTAAATTAAACGTCCTTATCATCGGCGCTTCTGGAAGTGCCAAGCTTTCACTGGTTAATAGCGTGTGAACAATATGCTAAGATACTTGCGGGGAAAATGCAGAAGGCGGTCGTCCTTGGGTCCCTGTTTTTATCTGACTGCTGTATTTTTTTAAATAAGTTAAATCAAATAGTACATAATAATATTCTGAAATTAATTTTACTTTTGGAACAGGATCACATGGTCGATTATTATGGATATCCTTTTGAAAAACATGTTATTGAAACAGAAGATGGCTATTCTATTGAAATTCATCGAATACCAGGAGGTAAAGGTGAAAAAGTGAACCAAACTTCAACTAATAAGCCACCGGTTTATTTGCCTCATGCACTTACTCAATCTTCAGCCGATTGGATTTCAGTTGGTCCACGATTGTCCTTAGATATTTTTTTAAAAATAATTTAAAAATTTTAAATTTTTGAATTAATAAATTAAATAAATAATCTAACATTTAAAATGGCCTGAAATTAAAATAAATTATCCTTTATTAAGCTTTTTCACTGGCTGACGAAGGTTTCGACGTTTGGTTGGGAAATTGCCGTGGTAACCTTTTTGGTAGGAATCATAAAATTTATTTGGAGAATAGCTACGGTTTCTGGAACTACAGGTAAAATTTAAAATAATTTATGATTTATGATAAGACTAGCAGTAATCCAGTAAATGAACATCACCACTTCAAAATTGTATGAAAACGCATTTTTGAATTTTAGCAGATAATAAAACATCTTGAAATTAATATTCAAAAATGTTTTGCAAGTTTAAATTTTTATCCAAATTAACAGTTTATTTTTAGAATTAAAGATGACTAAATTTTTGATAAATGTGCGAATCAATTGTATACATTTTTTTACTTTCTCATCTATTTTTAAAAAAAGAAATTTAAAACAAAGTACATGTTTAAAAAAATTCTTTCTAAACTTTAAAACTTAAATATTTTACGAGTGAATTTTAATAACAACTCAAAAACAAAAAAGGAAACAAATTTCTATAAAGTGCAATTCGTTTATTATAAAAAAATTATAAAAGCAAAAACCATTTTAATATTTTTTAATCGTCAAAAATTCTTTTCCCTAATTTTGTCCTTTTTTGTAGGCAATTTATTTAATAAAGTGCAAAATATTGTTAATATTTAACGCTTACCTTTCTTATAAATAACTTTAACAGAGAATGTTTATTCTTTTTTCAGAAAAAAGATCCTTTTCATTTTACATGTGTGGAAAGAGCTTATAGAAGCTATTTTTTAGCTTAAATTATTTAGAAAAATATTAAATGTTATAGATATAATATGAAAAATTATTTTTTTCTACGAAATAAAGATGAAGATTTATATTTTTTACATCAAATATCTTTAATAGTCCGTATTGTTACGCGTGAACAGTATTTAAAAGTTTGGAAATGAGTGCGGTAATCCCCTGAGGATTCCCATTTGTTTCAAAAATGTTATAAAGCAGCATTCCCAAGTACATGATGATTGAGGTTGGTAATTTACGCTAGGGATCTGTATTACCGACTGTCAATAAATCTGAATTACCGACTGCTAATAAATCTGAATTACCGACTGCCAATAAATCTGAATTACCGACTGCTAATAAATGTGCAATGCCGATGGATGGTAACACAGTTTCAGAATTAACGATACCGCTTTGTATATTTGCGATAAATGCAATGCTGTAATATTGAGGTTATGTGATACTTAAAAAAATTATCAATTTTACCAGTCTTAGGTTCCCTTGGATTTTTTCCTACAATAATAAAGATTTATGCTTAAAAAATTAAAATTAAAATTCCGAAATTTTCTTCCGTAATTATGCTTGGATGCTACCAATAGCATCGGTACGGCAGATACCTACAATATTGGAAATAGAGAAATGGCTAAAAACGATCCTAACCTCAAAATAGTGCACATGGATACCATTTTTATTTTGCATAATAAATTAATTTTGTTATTATCTCTAAAAAAAATAATCTGCTGACGTCGGTTGTAATATTTTATAGCATCTCGGAATTCAGTGATACAAAAATTTAACTTTTCTGGAAAAAAGGCCGATTTTGAAAGTGCGCATTTTAAACTGTAATTTGTAATTGGTATAATAATAAAAAAAAATAAAAGTTTTAAATACGACATGAATTGTTAAATGGGACAAATCACAAATGATTTCTAACTGAAAACATTAAAAATGATTTAATTCAATGTGAAATCATTAAATGTTTACCATCTTTAGACTGCTTTTAAAATGTTAAAGACAATATTATAATTTTGACAATATTATTGGATGTATAACTGACAGTTGGTACAATAATATAAAACAATAAAAGTTTCAAATATGGCATGAATTTTTAAACGCAGCAAATCAAAAATGTTTTCTAACCGAAAACATTCAAAATTATTAAATTTTTAGTTAAATCGATTAATGCTAATTTTAAATGTTGAAGACAATATTATAATTTTGACAATATTATAAGCTGTATTACCGACTTATGTTAATAAACTATCACATTGACAAGTGAATTAGTAGTATACCTAGGTGACCGAAGTAAAATAACCAGCAAATGGTTATTTACCGACATAAGATAAAGGTTCGAGTCCGTGCTATTTGTTGAATTAATTACCGAACTATAGCTAATGTACCCAAGTAGGTGGCGCATTGGGCTAGACGAATCTCAAAGTTATGCAACTTTCGAGAAGTATAGATAAAGTAGGGGTAGAAGCCAATAAAGAAGGCCAAAAAATACCTGCATATCACAGACACAAACCATTATCGACTGTCGGTATATTACCAGTCGCTGGTCTACTGTTGTTTCAGTTTGGAACATAACCATTTTTCGAGAAACCACCTAGGTTTACGACTTGAAATATATGTGAGTTATGAATATTTCTTTAAAAGGTACTTTTGAAATAATAGTTATTACATTCTTCTTCAGTTGACACGAAATTGGAATTTATGATATGACGGCCACAAGAGATATGATTTTGCATAAAACTGGAAAAACCCAAATATATTTTGGATGTTTTTCACAAGGATGTACTGCATCACTTATTATGGGAGCTCTGAAACCAGATTACAATAAAAAAATTCGTTTGGCTGCAAAAATGGGACCTGTTGCATTTTTGGGAAACATGCAGGGCGGTGGGAAGATAGTCTTACCACAATTCACGAAGCTACTAGCCGTGAGTGGAAGCCTTTATTATCACTGTAGATTTGCTAAAAATTAATATAATTTTTTATAACGTTTTGTAATTTCCAGCCGGTTTTAGAACAAGCTGGTCATTTTGATGTAACAACAATAGCCTGACTGACAATTTTATTCACAAAGTTGCTCAAGATGAATACAATTATGCCAGTAATTTTTAACACAATATATGCATTTGTGGGTCCGGGTAACTTAAATGATAATAAAGTAAGAATTTATTATATACTTGCATAATGAGTTTTTAGTTTTTAATCTAATTAACATATATCATTTTTTAGAAAGCAATTAAAATGGGTGCACCATTTCTTCTGGAAGGAATTTCTTCTAGACAGGCTCTTCATTACGGGCTTGGTGTTCTTCATCCCAGTAAATATAAAAATTATTATTGAAATAAATGATATTAATAGTTATTACATTTTATAAACAATAACAATTTATTTATTGCAGATACTTTTTGACAATATGACTATGGTAGTGAGCAAAATATGATAGCATATAATTCAAGTGAGCCTCCTGATTATCCATTGGAAGAAGTTACAATGCCAATGGCAATTTTTCAAGGCTCGAATGATTTTTGTGCAAATCCTTTGGTAAGGTATTTTATTTTTTATCACATTATATTTTTATGTTTGTTTAAACAATTTATTTTTTGGTTAAGTTTTTAGGATGTGGAGTTATTAGTGAAAAGACTTCCAAATGTTATTGACAGATTCATGAGGCCAGTTAACCATCTCGATTTTGGATATAATCGAAATATAAGAACTCTTATGTCTAATAAAATGGTGGACTTGTTTAAAAAGCATGAAAGTAAAACATCATGGAATATCAAAAACTAAATAATTTTGAAACAAATGCATACTTCTATTTTTTTTGCTAATGATTATTAAATTATATTATTTTTAATAATAGATATATTTTTTTAATTGAAAATAAATTAAGTGTTACAAAAAAAAACACTTAACTTACAAAACAAGCCTTAAAAGAAAATAAAAGCAGGATAAAAAGCAGTGAAATAAATAATACAAAAATATTCAAGGAATTACTTTAATAAGTAAACAAACTAGAAAAAACGTTTTTTTTTAAAATATTGATTTACTAATCAGTATTAGTAATTGTTATTTATTTACAAAAATCCTAAATTCCTTTGATATCACAACTGATATTATAATGATATGATATCATAACTGCTTACAATTTTACTAAAATCCTGTAGAGATATTTTAAAATATCAAAATTTTTAAAATAGTAAATTGCTGTAAAGGTTTTGTAAAATACCTTGAAAATAAAATAAATTAAAATTTTCTAAAATTCCCTATAAAGCCATTTAAATTTGTTATATGTAATACAAGTTTTAAATGCTTTTGAATATTGTGAAATTCTTTCATATTCCTTAAAAAATTTATAATACTGAAAAGTTGTTTCATGTCCTTTGAAATTTTAATTGACATTCCCATGAAATCCATGAACAATTTTTTACAACTTTTATATTCCTTAAAATTGTTCCAATCCGTAAAAATGTCTATAAATAAAATTTATTTTATTCCATCAAATTCTGTTTAATTTCTTAAAATACCTTTGGAATCAATTTAAGATTCATAATTTTTTCATAATTCATCATAATTTGTTGTGCATGAGCATTAACTTTTTGTTGAAAATTCACACTACAGCGTCAAAAATTGATTTGTTGTGAAAAAAAATTCATATTTTCTTCTTGAAAATTCAAAACTTTGGTAAAAAATTAAAGTGTTTGTTCATGAGCTAAAGTAATTTGTTAAAAATTAATTTTTTCATTTGAAAATGCATACTGTGAGTCAATAATAAATTTATTTAATAAAAAATAAATTTCTTAGATCACAAATTTCTCTTCTTGTTAAAAAATTAGTATTTTAAATAAAAAATAATTTTTTTCAACTGAAAGTTTGACCATTCTACTTTTTGGGAAACTTGATTTAAAATAAATCTGTTTCTAATTAAAATGCGGGCGCAAATTTAAATAATAACCTGTTCTGGTTGAAAATAATTTTTGTTGTTGAAAATTCACAGTTTAGGATTGAAAATTCATTTGCTTTGAAGAAAATTCGTATTTTTACATTATCATCATTTACGATTGAGAAAGTATTAGAATTTTTCGAAATTTGACACCAAAGTTTTTAAAAGTATCTCTATGTTTTGAGACGTCCTGAATCAGAAAATCAAGTTTTTATGATGGCTGTCTGTCTGGATAAAAATTAAAAAGTTAGAGCATTTTCAAAATCTTTGCGACCATTTTTTTAAGTTTTTAAAATTTCAGTTTCAGTTTTTACCAAAAAAAAATCAAATTTTGTATAAATTATTCCGAAATTTGACACCACAATATTCAAACTTTTAACGAAACAATGCAGAATACAAAAAAAATTTTATAGAAAATATGGCTTTTCAAAAATCCTATAAAATGTCTTATAACCATTTTCGAACAGGGCTTACGATTGTGTTTTTGTTTATCGCACGTAATATGCAGAAAATCTAAAATTCCAATGTCACCTTAAAAGATGCGAGATACGGACAAAATCTAAAAGAAGACTTGTAGGCTTTTTTGCTTTACCCATAAAAAATAATATGAAAACAAAAATACTATTCGTAGCAAAAAAGTGTGTCTACAATTTTTTTTGAAAACACTTTATTAAGAGGTCCCATTTAACATATTAAAAATGTTAACACGAATACAAGGGGCCACCCGGTTTTCTTTCAAAACATTTCCAAAAATCACGTTTGCATGTACGGATGATTCCCATTGAATTTGAGAGCAAAATGTCTAAAAGAAGAAATAAAGAAAATAAAATTATGAGAAAATTTTGTAGAAAGAATAATCCGCTGTCTTCAATAGGTTCCGAGTTATGATACATTCAAATGTTCCCACTTTTTCGACTTTCAGCGAAAAATCGCTAAGTTTCAAAAACCACTGTTTACCTTTTTACCTAATTAATTTAAGAAAATGTGTTTTAAAGAAGAGTGAAAGCAAACTCAATTTGCTGTAATTCCGAAAAAAACAATCTTCTAGCTCTGAAAGGTTTCGAAGGACCCTGTAATTACAAAATGTTTTCATCGACAAGATGGTACAGAAAGAATATGGTTATCATACAATGAAGAAGAAAATGCATTATTCTGTTGGTTGTCTTATCATTTTTTACCTCAGGTGGTCTGTTTATAACGGAATGCACAGATAGAAAAAATATTCATTAAAGAATATCTGAACACGAAAAATCTCTTTCTCATAAAAACTGCGCTGATAGTTTTTGGTTGCGAGAAAACAGTGCGAATGTTTCACAATTACTTTTTTCGAATGAAAATCTTTTAAGGAACAAAGCAGTAGTTAAAAACATAAAAACCTTGGAAGGCATTGCGGATATTAATTAACTTATATGTAAGTAAATATTGTTGTTTGATAAATAAAAGCTTTTGTATATTTATGGTAACGCTTTTAATTTACGAGGCAATAAAACTGAAGCAGCATACACATTAGGAAATAATAATCTCAACCGGTAGAATAGGTAGAGGTGATTTTGTGACTATGTTTTCAAAAACAAGCATTAACTGTATCACAGATGTAAATTTTAAAACTTATAGAGGTTAACATAGTTCAACAAATATATAAAGCAAAAATCTTTTTCATACAAATTGATACGACTCAAGACGTAACAAGTCGTGACCAGTGTTCCATCATTGTGCGATACGTATACAACGATATCATTCACGAAAGATTATCGAGTTTAACAAAAGCCCATGACTCTACTGGATAAAGGTTTAAAGAACAAGGCGCATATAATGGCTTCACAGCATGGCTCCCTGCTGAAGTTCCTTACACGATTTATGTATGGTGTTTTAATTATGTATTAAACCTTGCTATGGTTGCAACAACAAGTATCACCATTTGTTGCGAGTCACTTTTTGGATTCTGAAATAAAACTGCTGTATTGTTTCGAGATTCTTATGTGAGAATTGATTTTTGGATTTCACTGTCGTCACCAAATGATCGCAGATGAATGAGTTTGATTGAACAAATACGGTGGTGGGCAAACGACGAGGCTTTGACGAAAGTCTTTGGACAAGCATTTGTTTTTCGGTTTGTGTTTAACCTTATTACGCAATTATCAAACTGCCTTCAAATAAAAGAAATTGATATTTCAAAAGCATATGGTAAAAGTGACAACTGATTAGTTGAAAGATGTAAGAGTAAAATTCGATTTAATAAACAAAGTGACAGATGACTTTATTAATTGGACGAATGAACAACTGGACCTTGCAGATTTGGAGTCACAAGTAGAATGGTCTTTACCACAGGAAATGGCCTGAGACGAAGTCATCGCTGATCCTCTTCAGAGGATCTTAAGACTTCAAGGTTTAAAAGCCCAAGCACTTGAAGCACTTTGCGAAAAAATTTCAGCTATTGAACCAGAAATAAACGCAGGGAATTACGATAGGAACTGACTGATTTAGCTGACAACATTGAAAGACTAAAATCTTCACAGATAGCAGCGTATAGAACTGATTTGAAAAATTATAACATTGCAGATTTCTTCAAAAGCGGATGCTATCAAGATGTTCAAGAACAATCTAAGGAAGATCTTTTTTCTTGTAAGAATTGCGCTATTTGTTGGCATCGACTTTTAAGTAGGTTCAGTTTATTAACTGGAGTGTTTCCATTCATCACATTAGCATACAAATATATGATGACTATTACGCTTATCCGAGTTGATTGTGAAAGATCATTTAGCTTGTAATAGTACCAACCAACTCTTGGTAGTAGACAATCGGATTGCACTCACGCAACACGAGGTGACTGGAAATCGGCACACAGTGTTATCTAGTACCAAAGGGACATGTAGGTGGCTGCTGTTTCGCAAGGGAGCGGAGCAGATACACGCGATATAAGAGGCACCGACCACACAGAAGGCAATCAGTTTTTCCGCATCTCCAATTTTGGTACACTGTGTTCAGTGGTGAAAAAAGAAGAGCATCCGAAGCAAGGATCCAGGATAGCATCAAGATCCATATTGCAGAGCCGCCATATCCAGTCATCCACCTTCAGTCATCCGCAGCCGAAACCGGGAGTTTTACCAGTGGGGAAAATTTTGGGAAAAGGATCCTTACACCTTCCGGGTAGAACTAGTCCGCCGATAAGGCGCAGTTCTATCCAGCACATCCTTCTTCCTTCTCCATAGTGTACGCCGATAGGGCTGCTCTTCATTGTGTCAATCGCGGTGTAGGGGGCAGGTATTTTTTCAGGCACGGTAGATGTTAGTTTTCTATATTTTCGAGCATCTCGGCAATATGTGAGTTTGAACGTTAAGCCGCGTTATCTAAGATTTAGCGGACCTTTTGGTGATCCATTTTAGTCCACCCTCGCCGCACAACTATTTGTTAGCGACAAGTAGATAGTTTCTTTCGACTAAGTAGATTAATAAAACATTGTACTCGCGATAGAACCGCGTTGTGTGATATTTTGTTTTTTGTTAGTGATCATGCTTGCTTTCAGATTCAGATTGAGCGAATATATTGTTCTCCGCTTACACATTTTTTTCGATTGGCGTTTGAAATCATCTTGATCCTGACCTAAAGGGATCAAACCAAACTGCAGATTCAGCTTTAGCATCACCAAAAACGTATAGGTGTGGATGTTTAGTTTGATACACAGAATACCTTTTTTGTTGCAGTATTATTTTAAATAAATTTGATTATAAACTTTATAAATTTTTCTAACCTGTGCGTATCTCCTCCGCGTGTAGAACAGACTTTTTCCAAATAATTAGTAGTACGTAAGAATGGGTTAAGAGACTCTATTCCGCTATTTTTATAACTTAGATCATTTTCGGGTTTAAATAGCGGATAGCACAACGATTTTTTTAAATAATCCTTATCTAGCTTCCCCTGCAATGAGCACCACTGCTTTTCCGTTGCATTATAAAGTTTTCTAAGTTATTAATAGTAAAGTAATCAGAGATGAAAATTGCAACTTTTGTGTTTGCTTTCGCACTTTTAAGTAATCTAGAAGCGCGAGATCCTTAAAAATGGAAGATATTGATTAAATTTGTGAAGAAATATTTCCGTTCAATTAGTGGTTGTAGTATAAACCGGCTTACCAATTTTTCGATTACCTTTAAGGCGCTCCTCTCCCAAAATAAAATGGAAGCCAAAAATTATCTAGGAGTAGATGAAATAGCTTCATTTTTCATGAAAATAGGGAAATTGTTTTAAATAAAGGTTATGTAAATACTGAAGTAAACTCAATATAAAAAAATCTGAATTCCTACGAATTCAAGTCGAAATATATTCAATTATCAGCAAAATTGTTGCGTTTTCTAAAAAAAAGATTTTTTTCTGAAAGCTATCAATGTTTAACCTAATAAGACAAATTTTCTTCTAAAAAAATGTTTTTAAATACAATGTGTCTTTTTGACAAAGAAGAAATTATGTTTCTACTAAGGTACAAATTTTCAACCAATTCAATTTAAAAAAAAAAACTTTTAACCAAATTGTTGAATCCTTAAACAAATATGAAGATAAATTTTAATTTAAAAAAATATGAATAAAAAAAGGAAAATTTTTAATTTAATTTTTAATCATATATGCGAATCTTAATAAAAAATAGAAGTAGTTGAATTTTCTACCGGCAAAGATAATTCTAATTAAAAAATATTAATTTTTCTTACCGAAAAAATAAAATAATATTTTGCAAATAATAGCTAATATATTAGATATATACAAAGTGTAATTTTTCCACGAGAAAATTAATTTTCCACCAAAGAGTACATGTTTAGTAAAAAAATAAATTTTTAAGAATCAAATAAAAATTTTATTAAATAGATTGAATTGTTTCCAAATTATGGTATTTTAAAGAAATAAGGGCCGACTTACTGCAAAATATTTATTTCAAAAAGTTAATTCGAAACAAAAATTGGGATATTTACATTTTTCGATTAAAAATATGAATTCTTCACCAAGTAAAAATGAAATTTCAACAAAAAGGTATAAATTGCTACCAAATGCAATTTTTGAGCAAAGAAGAATAATTTTCCAAGAATGAAATAGTTCAATTTTGAACCTAAGAAATGAATCTTTAAAGAATAAATGAATTTTTAACGAATTAATTAAAATTTCAACCAACTAGCTAAATTTTAAACAAAAAGATGACTTTTTAAAGTATAATTAAATTTCAAACGAAATAGAATTTTTAACTACACAAAATGAATTGCGAATTAAAAATATACTATCTTTTGAAAATTTGCAAAATTTGATGCTAAAAATGTACTTAACGTTATCTAGGTACGTAATGTTCTTTTCACTGACCCTCCCCCTCACCCGGATACAAACCTAATTTTTGGCGGGATCCCTCCACCCCCTCGAAATGGTAAAGTAGCTTATGTAGGGCCCCTAATTATTATTAAAAAAAATTACCATCAGCTGTGACGGTCTAAATAAAAAGACACTTTAATTTAATTTATCCTGACGCAGATTCGTAGATCTGGTCAGTAACTTTATTTTGAAACACAAGCTACTGCCGTAACAGTCAGACAAGGGATGGTTCTGTCTTCCAGGCGCTTCAGGGTCGGTCCCTGGAATCCAGAGTACAGGCGATATCCCTTATCTTAAAAAGGGAGAGATTGCTATCTCTTGTGAGCCAACGAGACTATTCTATTTTAGGAAAAAGCGTTGGTAAAGCTAGAATATTCTTTCTCATACGTTCCCGCTTTACGCAGCATTATCTGCAGGAAGAATACTTAAATACCTTGTGGATGGCATTCCCTAGGTGGGATGCGACAGATTATTGCAGGCACTTTTAATATTTTGTTATCTGGATTTTGTAAACAAATACAAAAAAATTTCACCTCATTTAATATAGACACACACTCACACACATATTTCTTTCTCTTAGTAGGTTTCATGGTTGAACTACTATTTTGTCGTGTAAAATTCTTCTATTTGGCTTTTTTTGTCATAAAAAAAATGAAATAGGATATGATATCTGACGTCACAATATCAATTAAGGATCAGCCTATTAAGACTCAGCGTATTCTAAACTTCTCGGAATTACCATAAATCATATGTCACCTTCTCACCTTGAAACACTCATTTCACACCATACGTTTATCAATTCTAAAATACCTATTGCGCGCTAAAACAAATCAGAGAACGCTTTGATGGACATATCGTTAGGAGGAGAAATTTCAGCTATGTAGGTAAAAAATTATTAGACTTTTGAGGAGACTTTGATGGGCATACGATTTCGAGAATTTATTTCTACAAACGGCAAAGTTTATCGAAAGTACCATAAATCATATTAGTTATTCAATAAATGTCAACCTGAAAGACTCATTTCACACCGTATGGCGATCATGTCATCTTACACTGAAAATTATCAAGATCTGCTTTAATCTCAATGACTGTGTTTGCTGTTATATAAAGTTTGAACCAATCTAAAATTTCTTCCCCAATCGCATGTCCATCAACATGATCTCATTATTCTCAATAAAAAATAGATATAATTTCATTTCTGCCGCACATTGTGTTGACGTACAACAATGGCAGTAATTGAGGCTTAAGCAGAGCTTCATAATTTTCACTGTGAGGTGACATGATCACAGTATAGTGTGGAATGAATCTTTTAGGTTGACATTTAATGAGTAAGCAATATGATTGATGTAATTTCCGAGAAAATTCGATGTTTATAGAAATAAATCCTCGCAATTCGATGTCCATCAACGTATTCTTAAAAGCTTAATAAGTTATGAACTACATAGCTGAAATTCCTCTTCCAATCGTATGTCCATCAAAATGTTCTTATAAATATAAACAAAAAGTAGATATAATTTCATCTCTGACGCTCATGGTGTTGACGTACAATAAAGACGGTCATTGAGGCTGAAACAAATCTTCACAATTTTCTGTGTAAGATGACATGATCACCTACATAGTTTTCACCTACATAACTGAAATTTCTCCCCCAATCGTATGTCTATCAAGTTGTTCTCATTCTTATGAACAAAAGGTAGATATAATTTCATCTCTGACACCATTTGTGTTGACGTACAACAAAAACAGTCATTGAGGCTGAAACAAATCTTCATAATTTTCTGTGTAAGATGACATCTTCCCCGTATGCTGTAAAATCAGTCTTTCAGGGTGACATTTATTGAGTAATAAATATGATTTATGGTGTTATCGAGAAGCTTTGATGTTCATCGCAATGAATCCTCGCAATCGTATATCCATCACTATCTTCTTAAAAGCCTAATAGGTTTTCACCTACAGAACTGAAATTTCTTCCCCCAATCGTATGTAAATCAACTTGTTCTCATTCATATGAACAAAAAGTAGATATAATTTCATTTCAGACACCATTTGTGTTGACGTACAACAAAAACAGTCATTGAGGCTGAAACAAATCTTCATAATTTTCTGTGTAAGATGACATGATCCCCGTATGCTGTCAAATAAGTCTTGCAGGGTGATATTTATTAAATAATCAATATGATTAATGGTATTTTCGAGAAACTTCGAGGTTTATAGAAATAAATCCTCGAAATCGTATGTTCATCGAAGTCTCCTAAAAAGTCTAATAATTTGTGACGTAAATAGCTGAAATTTCTCCCCCAATCGTATGTCTATCAACTTGTTCTCATTCATATGAACAAAAAGTAGATATAATTTTATCTCAGACACCATTTGTGTTGACGTACAACAAAAACAGTCATTGAGGATGAAACAAATCTTCATAATTTTCTATGTAAGATGACATGTTCCCCGTATGCTGTAAAATGAGTCTTTTAGGGTAACATTTATTGAGTTAGCGATATGATTTATGTTATTTTCAAAGAGCTTTGATGTTTATTGAAATAAATCCTTACAATCGTATGTCCATCATCATCTTCCTGAAAGCCCAATAAGTGATGACCTAGAACTTAGAACACGCTGAACCTCATTAGGCTGACCCTAACTTGATATTGTGACGTCAGATATCATATCATGTTCCATATTTTTGGGTGAAAAATTTCCATTCCTGGATTCTAGTATTGATCTTTAATATAGATATTCAGAATGGGATACAGAACTGTGATCAGTATGTCAAACAATGAGCTGAACCAATCTTGCAGCCTTCTGTGCTCTAGCCGCAAGTCTCCTAATCCTACGGAAAAAAGTGATCCAGAAGTTTCTTGCCCCGAAGAGAGGTAGAAATAGTTAAATATATTAAAGGTAACATTAATTTTTTATTATTCGAAATTTATTCTAGTGAACGATATAACAACGTTACATGCGCGCTACAGCGCGTTTATGTTATACTAGTATTAAATAATTTGGAAAGGGAATAAATCATCTTATTTTATATTCGAAGCCGTACACTGATCTTCTTGGTGAGTTTTTAAATAGGATCGCGCGTCTTATTTTTGAAAAAATTAGTATTTCATAATTTCAAGGGAAAAGTTTACACTATTTCTTTAAGCAACAATGGCGAGAAAATTTAATAAACCAAACCTAAACAGTTTTCTCATCCTAAAAAGAATATTTTCCATCGAATCTTATGCTTTTGTAGCAATTAAAGTAAAATTAAAAAGTTCTGTTTGGAATTATGATCTACAATTCTTATTAAACGTAACTATTGTCGAGAAAAATGCTATATCGTGTTAGTTTCTGCTATTCCTGCATTTAATTTCCTTCCACAATGATAAATCGATCGAAGGAATATCTTTACATTCGCGCAGTGGATTCCTGCAAAGCAACATTGTAATTTAGATTTTAATATCTCATTCGTAAATTGACTAAATGAAAACTAAAAATCTTACGTTTTAGAAATTAGCTCAAATCCTTTCAGCTGCATTGATTTGATATCATTACCGTTGTCACACATTATTCTGGAGATACTCGCCTTTCGGATTTCATTCAGTTGTTCTAAAAAAGCGTAAATTTTGAGTTTTACTAACCTTGATAAAATCACTATTAAAATTAATTCTAAAAAATATTCAGGTATAAAAAATCTTTACTTACTGAGAGTAAAAGGTGTTCCACTTTTTCCATTTTCATACCAGAAGCGATCACCTATTCTTGTTCTAAGAAATTGTTGAGTCAAAATACAGTGAAACGTCGGTCCAACCATAGAGTATGGCACATTTTTTTCTAAAGTGGCTCCTACTGTTAAATCTACATCAGCTGGAGTCTCGTACAGTTCGGACAATTTTTTAACATCCTAAAAAATGAAATTCAAAACTAGATTAAAAAAAAAAAATATACTATAATTTCATGTCGCAAGATTACAAAATTGCCATGCCTCAGGAGAGATTAAATCTAATAAGTCATCCCATTTCGAAACATTTGGAAGTCCACAGTAAATACGATAATCATTGTAGCATCGAAGACCATGGTCTCGACCTCTTTGAATATCAA
>JAAAKG020158625.1:0-29741 GCA_010014905.2 Druon quercuslanigerum | reverse complement strand
TCTCCGTTTTGTTTTAATTTGATGTGACCGTAAGACATAACGAAAAATTCTACAACATTTTTATACATTGTCGGTCGCAGAAAGGATTGATTTTGGTTTTTCGAAATCGTTATATTATTTAAATACATGGTTGGAATAAAAAATTCTTCTGTTAAAATATATATTTTTTTGTTGTAGACTCACTATTTTTGGTTGAAAATTTGATTTTTTGGGGGTTAGAGATATAATTAAAAGTTAAAATATGGAGAGGCTGCTGGTGTAGATAATATTAAAGATAAAATGCTTAAATGTGGTGTCTACTAATAATACATGTGCGAATTGATAAATTTATGTATCGAGAAGGGGAAGTTCCAGATGAATGGAAAAATAAGATTATCGTACCAATATACAAAGGAAAGGCAGATAAAATCAACTGTAATAATTACAAAGGTATCAGCTTATCAAATACCATTAGTAAAGTATATTCAGAAATAGTTCTTCGCAGGGTAATGAAATTAACAGAAGAAAATATACGGGGAGACCAAAGTGGATTTATGCCAGCAAGATCATGAACGGATCAAATATGTAGCTTAAGCCAGATCAGAAAAAAGTTTGAGAGTTAAGAAAAAAGTTTTCTATGAATTTGTTGACCTAGAAAAAATGTGGATCTTGGGTTAACGTACGTGGTTAGCGTTCGCAGATGATCAGGCTCTTATTTCAGAGTCAATCAAAGACTTGCAAAGATTGTTGAGCAAACTGAAAGCAAGCATGAAGAACATGGTTTTCACAATCAACGTAAATGAAAAAAAATGATGTTGCTTGAAGGAAAGGATGAGAAAACAATATGCAACATTGCCCTAAGCGATGAGAGAATATAATAAGTTAAGAAGTACGTATATCTTGGTAGCTAATTCACAAGTTATGGAAAGGAAGATTGAGAGTTAGATAGGTGTTTAAATGAGTGTATTTTATTTTGTTTTAATGAGGGTATTGGTGGAACTAGACCCATTATCAGAAGTAAAAATATATTAATTAAAGCTGAAAGGGCAATACATAACTCTATATTTATACATACTGTGCTGTACATCAGCGAAACCTGGTCCTATTAAAAAAGTTAGGAGTAAAATTAACGTGATTAAAATGAAATTCCTGCACAAGGTGCGGGGTTAAACGCTGATGAAAAAAGTGAGTGGTTATTTTGGTCATGTTAAGAGAATAAACGATGATTATTAACGAACCAAGTATATCAAGGTAAAATAAATGATAATGTTCCCCACAGGCAGACCGCGGAATGAATGGTAAGAATGTGTGAAAAAATGCGTGGATGTGAAGGTTGCGAGATAGGGATCCCAAGGCAGGATTGTGTGGCTACAAATAGTTTATAGAAAAAGTATCAGTAACGTGAAAATCACTTTGAGAGGCTCTTCACTTAAAGTGATCGCTAGAGAGATTGATCAGCGACCTGGGCCACAGCAGTCTTGGGGAAAGAAAGCGTTGTTTAAATAAACAACACGTAAATTCTAGATCAATCTAAAAGTCTATACCTTATCCAACACATTGCTCCCTTCCTCAGTCCTCACCGTTACCCCGAAAGGTAATTTTAATGGTATAATAATAATACCTTTAATTTTTGAACTGAAAGTTTCAAGTTTACCATTTTTGGTTGAAATTTTTAGTTAGAAATTTGACTACTTCATTAAACATTGAAATCCTTAGCTGAAAATTTATTTTTTTGTTTGAAAATTTATCACTTTAGTTTTAAATTCATCTTTTTGGTTTAAAACTGAACTATTTTCTTAAAAATTCGCCTTTTTGGTAGAAAATTATTTTGTATTGTATTGTATTTTGTATATTTCGTAAAAATTTTTTATATTTGTCGTTAAAAATTGACTTATTAACTTAAAAATATAATTTTGTAGTAAAACATTCAACATTCTTTTTTATTTAAAATTAATATATTCTTTTGTTTTTATTATTAACTATTATATTTTACGTTTAGAAATCATTTTTTCTGATTAAAAATGCAGCTATATGTTTGACGATTAACCTCTTTGATAAAAATGATTTTTTTCGTTTGAGATTCATCATTTTAATTTAAAAATTTATTTGTTAACAGAAAATTTAACTATTTCATTTTTGTTCATAAATTAGTATTTTTCTGTTGTTGTTAAAAATTCAATTCGTTAGTTGAGAATTAGTTTTTGTTAACAGAAAATAAATCTTCTTGGTTAAAAATTCAATTTTTTGGTTGATGTTTTTTGGTTGAAAAATTACTTTCTTTCACTTGCGAATGTAACTATCATTTAGAATTTAACTATTCTAATTGAATATACGTAATTTTACTTGGAAATTCATCTCTTTTGCTAGGAGTGTCTTTTTTTCTGTTAAAAATCCAACCATTTTGGTGTGCAAAGTTAATTATTTTTAGTTAACTGTCTAAGGTTGTATTTTTGGTAAAAAAATTTATATTTTTCGTTTGAAATTGACTTATTAACTTAAAAATATAATTTTGTAGTAAAAAATTTAACAATTTTGTTAGAAGGTAATTCTTTTTTATTCAATATTAATATATTTTTTGTTTTCAATATTAACTATTACATTTTACGTTGAGAATCCATTTTTTCTGATGAAGACCAGCTATTTGTTTGAAGTTTAACTTCTTTGATAAAGATGATTTTTTTCGCTTGAAATTCATCATTTTAATTTGAAAATTCATTTTCTAACATAAAATTTAATTATTTCATTTTTGTTTATAAATTAATATTTTTGTTGTTGTTAAAAATTCAATTCTTTAGTTGGAAATTAGTTTTTTTATTTTGCAAAAAATAAATCTTCTTGGTTAAAAATTCACTTTTTTGGTTTATCTTTTTTGATTGAAAAATCATTTTCTTTTACTTGCGAATTTAACTATCGTTTAGAATTCCTGCATTTTGTTGAAAATTCAGCTATTTGTAGGAAATTCCTATAAATTCTTGTAAATATTGTCTCGGCTATGATTAAAACCAACGTCTTAATTAAAAAGTGTACTAACGACCATTCATGTCCTCTAAGTCCACTTTTATTTAATATATTAATATCAGACTTGAAAGAAGAAATAAGGAGAAAAGGTTGAGGAGGAGTTAGGATAGGGAGGAAAAAGATATACACATCGTCGTAAGCAGACGACATAGTGCTGATGGCAGAGGATGAAGAAGGGATGGCGGGCTTAATTACAGGATTAGAGAAATACTTAGATGGGAAATAGCTGAATTTAAATGTAAAAAATATAAAGATAATGAGGTTTAGACAATAAGGGGGGAGACAGAAAGAATGGACGGGGAGATCGGAGGGAATAAAGATATAAGTGAAGGAGTTTAAATATTTGGGATATATTTTTCAAAAGAATGGAGATTATAGAGTTCATATAAGAGAAAGGATAAAAAAAGCAACAGGGGCAATGAAGCGGATATGGGGAATCGGAGAAAGAATGTTTAAAACAAATTAGAGAAGGAGAATGTGATTATTTGATACGCTGGTATGGCTGGTATTCAGTTATGGGGCAGAGATATGGGGATGGAAATAAAGAAAAGATATTGAGAGTTTACAAGAAAGATATATAGGGTGGACATTAGGAATAGATTGGAGGTCGCCAGGATATATGGTGAGAGAAGAAGCGCAAAGGGATAAATTAAATGTTAGAGCGGGGAAGAGAGCATGGAAATTTGAGACGAAGTTGAGGGAGGGAAAGGGAGGGGATTTGGCGAGAAAGTGTTTGACAGAGGTAGAAGAGAGAAGAGGGAGAGCGATAGAATGAAAGAGATGGGAAGAAGAAAGGAGGGAGTTCTTGAATGCTAGAGAGATAGAAGACGGGACTGGAGTAAACTATAAAGAATTGGAAAAAAGGACAGGGAAAGACATGTAATAGAAAGATGGGGGATGATTGAAGAATCAAAATATAATAAATGGTATAAGATGACAAAAAAGGAAGGTTTACCAAAGTACTTAGAAAAGGGACAGGGAGAGAGAAGGTGGACCAGAATAGCAAGATTTAGATTGGAAAACGAGGTAAGGGAGGTGATGTAATGGGAAAAGAAACAGAACAGAAAGTGTAGAATATGTGAATGGGAAGAGGAAACATGGAAGCATGTATGGAAAGGATGTGGGAGAGGAATGGAAGATAAAGGAAGCTAGCAAGAGAATGTGGTTAAGATTCTAGCGGAGGATGGATTAGGAGAATAATGGATGAAGGAGTTGGAGGGTGCTAGGGGAGCGAATGAGAGTGAATGAAAGAATCCAGGTGAAAAAATGGCAAATTGGAGAACAAAAAAAAGTGAAAGAATAAGGAAAGAGTGCACTAGCACTCTCGCTTTCGAATGCTCGCTCCCTCAATCGTATGCTAAAAAGTCATATAAATGGAAGTCATATAAACCCTTAGGGACACATTATGATTAAAAAAGAACTACCATTCGACATATATGTATGAAGCTGTGTAAAAATTAATTTTGGGTCCGTAAGAGTAAATCATTTTGATGTAACTTTTTAATAGCTTGTGGTTTCCTGTGTAGTTATAAATCTAGAATATCAAAATCTGTCTTTAACTATTTACCTCTAGATCTAGGTAAGTAGTGTAAATTGGATATGGTAAGACAATGCAAACAGCAAAGAACCACGTCCCTAAAGCGCACACGTGTGCTGGTATTCTGGGTTTCCCTGGATCATCTATCATTCTAAATCTATCCACTGCAATTAACATATAGGTCATCATGGAGACATGAAGTGGAATATCCTGAAACCAAATTTCACAAAATCATTTCATTATTACACATCATTGATCAAAGAGAAAGTTATGAAGGACAGGAGGATGGAAACACTTAGACATACAGAGGAAGAATTCTGACAATAATTTTACCAAAGCCGTTTGTTAAGGTAACTAACTTTATAAAGAAGTTTATAAAATGTATCGAAATGTCTGTTAAAAAAAGTACTTTTTTTAGACTGCGGGTATTTTGATCAATTTCATAATCTTTTATTAAAAATGCATATAGCACTAAATCTGCAGATATCATTTATACTGTAACGACACTCGGTTGACTATACTGTTACATTCTTGGATTTTTTTTGCAGTTTCAATTCATACCATGAGATTTAGTGTGAAACCATTCATTATTGTTATTAAGAATTACGGTAAAAAATCTTTAAAAAATTTGCCTCCTTTCACTTTAACATATTCTGTGATCTTCCCCTCTTCTTATGCAAGATTTGATATTTTTTACTCAATATATCCTCAAAATATTCATTATTTTTACTGTGACTGAGATTTTAAAAGATTTAAATAAATTCAAAATATTTGAAAGATTCCCATTAATTTGAAAAGATTTTAAGGGATTTCAAAAGATTCTAGGATATTAAAACAGCACTAGGGTATTTAAAATTTGAAGAGTTTGATGAAATTATCTAATAGTTCCATTTTAGAGAAAATCTTAATTTTTCAAGAGATTTTACAAGATTTTAAATCATATTTCAAGAGATTTACACGGCTAGCCTCGATTAAGTTGAACCCAAAATTGCTTCAAAAATGTTTGAGGATTAGGAAACATAATTATATATTTCTAATTCCTAAGTGACATGTGCAGACTTTTATTCCATAAAGTGGTTTGCTCGCACAACGTTCCGGTAACGTGTCCTTACCCTCATCAGGTACACAGTAATAAGAAAAAGAAAAAAAGTCGAGTTACAAGAAAAGATTCAAATCGAAGGACGTGTTTAAAGAATGGTTCTTAAAATTTTCATTATTGCAAAATATGCACATTTTTTCAAGTTGTAATTTTTTATGCAGTTATCTTATCTATTTAAATTATGTTATTGTTTATAAGTATATAAAAATTATCAATGCGTTTAAATCCAGCATTTGGCTCTGAACTTTTGTTTTACAGCACCTTCATATTTGATAAACTTATTTTTACAACATTTTTCTGTTAATTGATTTTTCATTAATTAAACTGTGACAAAAGAAAAATTTTGTCCATAATAAAAAACGAAACTGGGTATTTGCAGCAAAATTACATTTGAGAACCCTATACCTACTAAATTAGATTCACATGCGTGAAATTAAAAACTTATTTGAAAAATAAAGAGGTTCTCGATTATTTTTGTTTAAATTCGACATTAATTGCCCACAACTTCAGATTTGAACCAGACGTACCGATCAAAAATCAATTTTACTGAAATCACAAAAACTTATTTTTATTTATCGAATAGGTGGAGATCTATTCGGGACCTGCTGAGTAGAACGTTGCAAAATATAATGTCTCTGATTTTTATTTTGGCAACTTCAATAGCTTATACCATATAGTAGAATTTTTAACCAAAAAAGATGAATTCGGAAACAAAAATATACAAACTTTTGTTTAAAAATTTAATTGTTTGGTTTAAATTATACTATTTAGGTAGTCATATTTTCTAGTTAAAGTTAATTATTTTTAATTAAAAAGTTAACACCGAAATATTACACCGGGAATTTTCCTTTTTTCATAATTCGCGGGTTAAAAACTAAATTTAATCTTTCAACTTTAAAGCTTGTGAAATTCTACAATTTTATATTATTATAAAAAAGAAACTCACGATATTCCAACACTTGACTCTTCACCTAACCCAACTTTTGTGTTTTTGGTTTTTGGTGAAGGTTAGTCACGTGACTAGACTGGAGTTTCTAGCAGCATGCATTTTATTTAAAGTTTAATGTTCATTCTTCTCAACATTATTTTAAATTATTACAATATGCTGGATTCGCCTACCTCTCGACATATAAAATAATACTTTTAACAATTTTGAAGCTTGAGATAAGGCAGAGTGCATTTTATTCAAGGTTTTTTAAGCATGTTCTTTAACTTTACTTAAAAGATTAAGGGTGCACTATCCAGGCGTTTATCGCTTATTATATAATACAACCAAATTTTGAGCTGACGTTACATGCCTTTTATTCAGATATATATATATCTTAACAAATAAGCGTAAAATGTTATTCATGCGTAAAATTATATTGTAAATCTGTTTTATTTCCTGTTCCTTTCATTGTTACACTTCTGTTTGCCAGAGTGAGTGGTGCATTACTATATGTATGACAATAGATAGCTATCTTACACATGACTGAACAGATTGAGGTTTATCATGTGTAGCTCATACTGATATTTGATATTACTCGTGGTATTCAGCAATCCTTACAATACGTTGAAAATATATTCCTACAATTGTTATGAATTAAAATCGTTAGCATTAAATTCAGTAAAATTCAAAATAACATTTTATTTAGTTTGTATGATTATAAAATTTTCAACTTTTCTTTTAATTTTAATGATTAAAAGTAAAACCGCTGAATTTCACCCCCTTAATCATTCAATATGTTATATTCTATAATGACATGAATTCAAATGCACGATGGCTCTGATGGACCACCTTGACTATCGTTTTATGCTAATGAGAGGGTCTGAACATAATCGTATAGCACCACTGATTTCACAGCGAACCAGTGATCTCGTACCGACATAGTCCAATATCGTTATATACGTCTGACTATGACCGGCTGGAACTACTGGGCATAGAGGCAACTTAATTTGCGCGACAGTGATCCAACGTTGTTATAGTCAGGCACTGATGCCTCTCCAACGTCCGTTCTTATAAAGTACCTTTCTAGCCAGGCTTTTTTCAGTGGAGCCCTGAAAACAGTACCAGCTGTCAAACGAAAAATTCTGAATTTTTTCCTGGCCCGACTGTCGAAAATGGATTCAGTTACGCCTCTGAATGAGTTATAATGGTGTAGTTTTTAAGATGAACGTATTAGTTATGAAGCAGTCCATTTTTTCCCCACTGCGCCAAAGTGATCCACTTTTGGATCAAAATTTTATGACGTGTCTGGTCTCCAAGAATATGAAATTAAACTTACCCCCGGTCATGTTTGATGTTTAGGCCTACAATTAGGCCAACTAGTGTAATTTTCAACTAAGAAAATTTATTTTGTAAACAAAAGAATAATGTTCTATGAAAATCGACGAATTTACTACAAAATTGTTGAATATTATAACCAAAAAGATTAATTATCTACAAAACAGTTGAATTTTCAACCCACATATGGGATTTTTAAGCAAAAAGTTTATTGTCCAGAAAATAATTAAATTTGCTAATAAATCTTTTAATTTCTAAACAATTGGTTGAGTTTTCCACTAAAATAGTTGAATCTTTAACTAATTGTATCAATTTTTTAACAAAAAGTTCATTTCTAACGAAATAGTTTAATTTTTCATCATATTGTTGAGTTTTCACGCAATAAGACGAATTTTTGGTAAAAAATTTTTAATCTTAACGAAACAAGTAGTGAATTTTTTAACCAAAGAAAGTTAGTTATCAGCCAACTATGTGATATTTGATATTTTAAACAAAAACAAATTGAATTCAAAATCAAAAACAATTAAATTCAACCAAAAACAATCAATTTTCTACAAAATAGTTCAATATTCATCGAATGAAGATTCATTTGCAACCAAAAGATTGCATTTTTAACGAAAAAAGCATGAATATTTATAAACAAAATTAAATTTCTACTAAAAAGGACGAATTGTTAACAAAATATATGAATTTTCAACCAAATAGTTGAATTTTCGATCAGAGAAGATCAACTTTCAATTTATAAATATCAATGTTCAACCAAAAACGGATTAGTTAAATTTTTAGTTTAAAAAATTAAATCTTAACCAAAATGATGAATTTTTATCAAAATAGTTGCATTATAAATAAGATAATTAAATATTCTACCAAATAGTACAATTTTTAGCAAAAACATATGAATTTCGAACTAAAAGTATAATAGTAGATTTTTCAATTAAAAAAATATTTTTTCAATATATAGTTGAATTTAATTATTGGATTCTATTAATTCAGTTCGCATTTGAGCGAAAAAACGGAAAGAAGGGGAAGTTTCTTTCAAGAGGGGGGGGGGGCACCGTTTCGTACACTATATCTATTATCGTTAACTATAATGTCCGTTACATTCTTCTTACCATTCTTAAAGTAATATAATCAACTAAGAACTCTACTCTTATCTAGTTTGACTTTCTCAATCCAGTTTTTCCTAGCACGCTGAATTTAATGTTAACGAATTTTCTTTAAATTAATAGTTTTTCAAATTTAAAAACAATACTTAAAAGTCTTGGACTTTAAAATGCTGAATTTTAAAATTCAGATCAAGAGTTCTTAAATTTATTCCGATGTTGCTGACACAAATCCAGAAAAATATGTTGGATTTAAAGACAAACTCATCTCGGGGTGTAAAAGAGTTAAGCACTTGTTTTTACTGTTTCGCAATCAGGATTGCGAACACCGATAATTTAAACGTACCACCTCACTGAAAACCTGATTTCCCCATTTTCTCGATGGTTTTGTAACTTATTTTAATCTTCTCTGATGCACAGTCGACTGAAAATATATTTCTGTGCAAAGTACTTAACCTGGCCTTTGGGAAATCAAATTTCATACTGTTTTCCTGCTCGAAACTCAATTTATTAGATTACACAATCGTGTCGACGAGTTGAACTATTGATTCTGTCTTAATTCTCTAACATTCTCGATTGTCGAGTGCTTAAGAGAATCAAGAGAGGTTTATTAAGCCATTCAAGTAAATGTAATTTGGATCCTTTTTTGCTGCTCTTCTCGTGCAACTTTTTTCGTCTTTGCATCTTGGAGAATCAAAACAGTATAATTAATGATTCTTCTTACATCCGCTATGATTCTTCATTTTTAAGAGTATGTAATTCATAATTATGTCACGAATTATCGACCGTCTTGCATTATTTATATATAGTGGATTGGTTAAGAAGAAAATGCAAATATAATTTCGAGATTTTAGGGTATAATAAGAAATATATCAAAACATCGATGTCTGGCTAGTGTTAAATTTTCGTTTGAAAAACATTTGTCTTGAAAAATCTTTATTTTCAAAATGCTCAATTTGAATTTTTAAGGTTTCGTAGACCCAGGCAGAAACCCTTATAGCTTAGGCCGTATGAGAGGAAATAATGTGTGGTAAAGTAAGCGAAGTAAGGGGAAGAAAATTAGGGGGATTGAGGGAAATCCGGGAAGAAAAAGTAGGGTTAGTGAAAAGAAATAAGGGATTGACAAGTAGGGGGAGTGAAGATAAAAGATAAAAGGGGAAGATGGTGAAGTGAGGAGAAATGATCGCAGGTGAATTAGGGAAAATAAGGAGGATTGAGGAAAATGAGGAGCATTAGGGAAAGTGAGCGTAAGTGAGGTTTAGAAGAGGGAGTGAGGGGGAACTAGGAGAAGTCAGCACTGATGCAAGGAGGAAAATTAAAAGGAATTAGGGAGGAGAAGTAGGAAATGTAAGTGCTAAGAAGAGGAAATAGGGAAAATTATTAGAAACAAGGGTGAGTAGGGGATGGGAAATAAGGGCTCGAGAAGGTAAAAAGGGAAAGCAGAATCTTATCTGGGGAAGAAGGAAAGGGGAGAAGTATAAGAGAAAGAAGTAAGAGAAGGTGGGGCAACCGATTTCAAGTACAGTAAGACCTCTTAATGTGCTTCCTCACGCTTGAAAATTAGCCTATGTATCACTCTGCCAAGCTTTTCTCCTACAATTATGAATTTTTTTATTTCATATTTCAACCACAGAATATAAATGTTAAAGCGCTGAAAATAAAAGTGCCCCTTTTCGAAATTCGGTCTGGTTCTTGCTTTAATGTAATTAATTGAAAATTCATGCATTTTATGCACCTGGGATTTTATTTTCATTTTCATTTCATTTTCAAGATTACACTTGAAGGGTATGCAATTTGCAGCCTTTTCTTCAGCAATTCCTTTTTAAGAATTTTCATCCGAAAAGTCTGCAATCATAAGCATTGATCATTTTTTCCTCTTTGTTTCTTAAAAATTTGTTTTAAATATAACTACTTGATTTGATTCACTATTTTGTTTCAAATAAGATAGTTACATTTTTAACCAAACAGATGAATTATTATCAACTAAACGGGTAAAGCTGAAAACATGAATTTTCAACAAAACAGTCCCACATTGAACCAAATAGTTAAATATCCAACCAAAAATATGTTAGGTTAACCAAGATGATTTGTTTATTACAAAAAAGACAAGTTTTCAAATAAGTATAAATAATAAATAAATATATTAGTAATAAATAAAATTATATTTTCCCGTTTCTATTCAATCGGTCACGTTCTGGTCTAAACAACAGACATTTTTTCTAACTCAATAAATAATAATAGATGTAATCACTCAACTACGAGGTTGGTAAGCCAAAGAATATGAATAAGAATATGTTGATCTGATGACCGCACTCTACTGACCGCTACCCTTTTCACTCGGGCATTTTTAGTTTTGTAACCGCCATCGCTATTCACTTAAACCAATGAAGGGCGATCTCCCAAGATTTGTAAACCCCAGCGAACTACTCTGCCTGTCTGCTGCATCAGACAAAAATAGATTCTCGAAAAGCGCCGAGAGAGCAACAGCCTCGCTCTCTCGCTTATACATTCGGATACCGCGACACTTGTATTTTCCAATCACTTCTGTTTACTTAATTCACCTTCCTTTTACTTCATTAAACAGAGTAGTATTAAAGCAAGTGTTACTCGTTTGTTAAACTATTTTTCTAAAAATCCTGAAGCTGAAGCCTTTGATTGCGAGAGTCGTTTAACAAAGTTAGAAGAACTTTTTCAGAATTTTGAAAATATTCAGTTGCAAACTGAGCTCGAGTCCTCAACTGTTGACAAGGATGATAATGAACAGATTGAGCTCCAACAAAATGAAAAAGAAGAGTTTGAGTTTGAGAGCTCTTCACGGAGAATTCAAAGATATCATTGGAGATCTCGATGCTCGTTTTTCGAAAATTGACAATATCCCTCAGAAAAAGCTCTTATCTCTTGACGAGCATAAATGCGAAAAGTTTTATTCGGAAACAACAACACGACGATCTGACGGAGTTTATATAGTTTGTCTACCATTCAATGATCAAAAGATAAATTAGGAAATTATAACTATAATGCGCTTAGTCGTGCTTACTCGCAAGAACGTATGTTATCGAACACATCTCGAAGTTACTAAACGCGATAATGACACGAATAAAACAGATTGTATTCGACGGGTCGTCAAATTCAGGAATATGTCTCAATGATACTTTATTAGTCGGGCCAACGGTTCAAGATAAATTGATGACTTTAGTTTTGCGATTTCGCACACACGATATTGTGCTTGCAGGTAATTTGCAAACAATGTTTCAATGTATTTAAGTTCTAGAAGATGATGTAAAATATCAAAAAATCCTATGGCGCAATGGTAGTTCAGAACAAATGCGTGTTTTTGTGCTAACTACGGTAATTCAAGGCACTGCGTGTGCTCCATATTTAGCTACTAGGACACTTTATCAATTAGAAATTGATGAAGGGGGCAGGTAGTCGCAAGCCGCGCAATGTCTAAAAAACGATTTTTATGTAGATGATTTACTGACAGGCGCAAGCTCACTTTAAGCAGCCGTAGAACTAAAAATACAATTGGAAAAGTCGCTTGAACTTGAGGGTTTTAAATTTCACAAATGGACTTCAAATGAGCCAAGCTTGTCAAGTCAATCAAATTCGAGTGATGAATCAAACAAAGCAGATGCTGATAATGAAAAAAATGATAGTTTACTTGATGATCAATTCAAAAAATTATTATGCATTCATTATAACGCAAAAACTGATTCCATAAGTTTTTTTATCGGTCCATCATTGATCAAAAATAGCACTACTAAGCGCGGCATTTTATCCCAAATAGCTGAACTATTCGATCCTTTAGCGCTTTTAGGTCCAGTCACTGTAGTTGCAAGTTTTATGGAAAATTAGAATGGACTGGGATGAAACAATTCCACAAGCGTTAAGTTACATGTGGCTCAATTTTTAAAAATGCATTGATTACTGTTGAAAAGTTCAAAGTTTCGCGAAAAGTAATTTTGTCAGATGCAGTAAACTGGCAACTACATCGATTTCCTGATGCTAGCCGAAGATCTTACGGTGCAGCAGTTTATTTAAAATCGGTAGACAAAGACAATAATTGCCGCCTAGAACTAATTTGTGCTAAATCTCGCATCGCACCAATAAAAACAACGACAATTTCGAGATTGGAATTATGTGCAGTCTTATTGCTCGCTCAATTACTACAAGGAGTAAATGAGGCATTAAAATTAAAATATGACCAGATTTATTTGTGGTCAGATTCAACTATCACTGTGCATTGGTTTAAAACATCACCTCATTTACTTAAAACATTTGTTGCTAATCGCGTAGCTGAAATACTTACTGAAAATTCTATATGGCAGCACATAGCGACGGAAGAAAATCCCGCAGATTATATATCTCGCAGTTAAACTCCTGCAGAGTTTATTAATAACAAAATTTAGCTTTTCGGCCCTTCGTCGCTTTCAGAAAACGAACCGAATTGGAAAACATTGCAATTATCTACACTCGAAATTCCAGAGCAAAGAGTTCAAACCGCTCTTGTTGCCGCGACTGTACAAGACAAACAGATTAAAAATGAAACACTTAAACGTGTACATTGGTTCATTGCATTTTGCTACCTGTGAGAACTAGAACATCTTCGACAAGGCATAGAGATAAATTCAAAAAGCGAATTAGTAACTTTATGTCCCTTTTAAGACGAATATGGAATCATACGCGTAGGAGTTAGATTCAGAAATGCGCAACTTACATACGCTAGGAAATTTTCTATTTTATTGCACAAAGATAGTCGTGTAACAAAATTAATAATTCAAAACGAGCATATAAAATATTGACATGCAGAAACGCAATTAACTTTGACTGCTGTTCGGCAAAAATATTGTTTAGTCAACGACAAGACTGTAGTGCGAAATATTATTTCAAAGTGCGTCAGATGTTGTAAATTAAATCCCAAAATACCGAATTATCCGATAAGAAATTTACCTAAAAGTCGCGTACAATAAACTAGAGCCCTTGAAAATGTCGGTATCGATTATTGCGGTCCCTTTCTTCTTAAAGAGAAAAAGTTCAGAAATACTAAGAGTATCAAGGCTTACGTAGCTCGTAACTGACCTTACAACTGAATGTTGTTTACAAGCAATTAAACATTTTACTAGCAGGCGTGGTAAACCTAAAAATATTTACTCCGATAACGCTACCTGTTTTGTTGGAGCAAAAAGCGAACTTCTTAACATTCAAGCTTTTATTATACCAGTTGACAATAATAATAAAATTGCGTGGAACCTCACATTCAAAGTAATTCATTGGTATTTTTCTCCAGCGAGCTCGCCCCACTTTGGCGGCCTATGGGAAGCCGCTGTAAAATCTTTTAAACGTCACTTTTATAGGATGGTAGGAAAGCCACTTTTTACTTATGAGCAATTCAACACCTGTATAATTGAAGTAAAATCCATTTTGAATTCACGCACGCTTACTCCTGTTTCCTCTGACTCAAATTACCTGACGGCCTTGATTTAGGATATTTCCTAATCGGAGAGACTCTAGCAAGTATACCCGAGCATGACTATTTGGATGTCTGGAAAATCGTCTGTCGTTGTGGCAACACATACAAAAAATCAAGCAACAGCTTTGGCGCAGATGACGCAAAGAGTACTTCAACGAGCTACGATCTCGTCGCAAATGGCACTCTAGCAATGGAAATCAAATTAAGCTAGGTAGTCCGGGCGCTGACAGGGGTTCCCGTAGCCATTTATTGGTCACCAGGAAAAGATCTATGTCTTTGGCCAGTAGAATCGATTTTGCGAGGCTGCGAGGCCGGCACCCTAGTCAGTTTTTTGTTATTAACAATTTATTTGTTTAAACGACCATAACTTATTAACTATAATATTTATCGAGTTTCTAATAAAACTGGTTGGTTGCAAATCTTCTAACGAATATTTTCTTTTTCCAATTTTGAAAAAATATTCATTAGAACCAAAGTTCTAGGCAAATTAGTGCAAAAACTGCGAAAATGCGTTTTTTTCTCTTTCAATCGGTCGTATGTTGGCCTAGGATAAAGCTTTTGAGACTTATGAGGACTCGTTTTGAAGAAAATACTTTTTCCTTCAAAACGAGCCCTCACACGTACATTTTCAAGCATTTGGAACAGTTCCGTAGCACTTTAAAGATAAAATTTTAACCCAAAAATGGCACTTTTAATTGTTTATAGGAATAACAACGACATATTATATCGCTTACATATTATTCCGCATAGCAAAAGACAACTTTTAAGCCCTTACTCGAAATCCCGAGTCTAATGGTTAATAACTTATGGCCGATTTTCGGACCACGGCCGGATACCGCTCTGCGCGGGCACTGCGGCGCAACCTCGCATGTGAGCCTACGCAGCTTGCAGACCAAGCGGCCGCGTCGTTTTACAGTCTGTAGCATAAATATTTTACCAAGCATCAATTGAACAATTTTAGATTATTGTTTTTGCATTTTTTTGATAATATCTTACACAAAATATTGCTAAAAATTTTCTAATTGATTCAATTTCACACCGACGTGAAGTAAGTAAGTGCATGCCATAAAATAAATTATATCATAATTTTATTTACTAACTATACTTTTAATTAACTTTGGCAAAATTCACACATCTATTCACATATAATGCAACAGTTTTATATTGTTAAACAATTGAATATTACTGTCCTAAAAGTATACAACCATTTGCAATATTTACACGTTGCAAGGATTTCACAAGTTTTAGCTTTACTACAAGCGCAAAAAGAAATGCAAGGTACTCCAGAAGCTTTGCAAATACAATATTTTGTTACACATTTTTTGCAATTAAAATTAGGTACCAATTCACTGACTGGTGTGTATGAAACGTTAACTTTTGGAGCGACAAAAATATTTTCGTTTAATTCAAATCCAAAATCCTGCGGATCAATCCGCATACGATCTGTGTTCAAAACATTAATTTGCTCATACGTTACGTAGAATGCCCTCAGTATATGAAGTCTAATGAAGTAACGCTAAAACTTGTGAAAATCTTTGCAAGGTTTAAGTATTGTGAAAACGTTGTATACTTTTAGGACAGCAATATTCAATTGTTTAACAATATAAAACTGTTAAATTATACGTGAATCGGTTAAAATTTTTTAAGCAATATTTTGTCTAAAATATTATAAAAAAATGCAAAAACAATAAAGTAAAATTGTTTAATGGATGCTTCGTAAAATATTTAGGCTACAGACTGTAAAACGACGCGGCCGCTTGGGCTGCAAGCTGCGTAGGACATTTTCCGCAAGTCAAAACATGTATTTTCAACTGAGAGTGATTTTTAAAGAAAATAAAAATCTTCAAAAAAACAAATGAAAATTACACTAAAATGATATTAAACTTAATTTTATTAATTAAATTATTGATTAAAAGTAAAAAAAAATAATAGTGAAACAAAATAGTTGAATTTTCAACCCAAAATATGAATTAATTACCAAAAAGATTCATTTTCAACCAAGTATAAAAATTTTCAACTAAAAAAAGATAAATTGTCAATCAATAGATATAATACAGGAATCTCTGTATGTAGATCCTGTATCTACTAGCGATCTCAGATTTTCAAGAAACAAAGAGAGAAAAATGATCAATGCCTATGATTGCAGAGTTTTCGCTTGAAATTTCTGGAAAAGGCTGCAAATTGCATACTCTTCAAGTGCAATCTTGAAAATGAATTACCTTACAATTCCACACTTTTCCGATTTGAGAGTACGCAGCATCTTTCTCTGAGTATTTTTTGACGTAAAATCTGAGAAGAGAGTAGAAATTACGAAAACTCTCAACAGAAATTGAACGGATAAACCGATTTTCTTCTATCTTTTTTTAATCGTCTCGTTGTTATCTAATGCACCTAATGCAGAATATTGAAATTAAATTCCTTAATCATTTTTCATTTCTCTGAGCCGGCTCTTATCTCTAACAATAGCAAATTTGAATGAGGCATGACAGGCAATCAATCTCAGTTCTGGGCTCGTGTCTGGGTTTTTACGATGTTTAAAGAATCCTCGAAACAATAACACTCTCGAACACTTGTCGCTTCATTATAATCTAATCCAACCCCATGAGTTTTCAATTAATTGCAATAAAACAAGAACCAGACCAAATTTAGAAAAAGGGACACTTTTATTTTCAGCGCTTGAACATTTATATTCTGTGGTCAAAATATGAAATCAAACAATTTATAATTGTAGGCGAAAACCTTGGCAGAGCAATACATGGGCTGATTTTCAAGCCTGAGGAAGCACCTTAACTCCGGTCTTCGTTACTACGGTCTCGGCGTGTCCACAGTCACACTTGAAATATTAGCGCTTCCGTGGGCCGATGCCTTTTGCCGTACGGTTGTTCCGGACTGCATCAACGTCTTTTTCTTCAGTGCAGGTGCCCGCAATATGCAGGTACGGCACCGCCTCGTACATCTGCTTTATATCTGAGTAGAAAATGTTGTAAATCCGTACAGAGCCCTGAGCTGTACGCATTTAAGAGGACCTAGTGTATTTCCTAATCGATATATTTTCTCATTTGGTAGATTAGAAGGACATCTATAGTGAAAAATTCCTAACAATTTAATTCAGAAATGTCACCCGAAAGATAAACCTCTTCTATAGTTGAAAATAAAAAAACCCTTTACTCGCAAAAGTTGACTTTTTGAAATTAAAATATTCAAAAAATGCCTTTCTCTAGAAAAAAATGAAAAAAGTCGTAAATATTAGATTTAAGTCTATACTGCAGACTACATTTTCGTGAATGATATTTTCTTAATTTATGTTATTTTAAACTATGATTTTCTTTTAGCTCATGCAAAAAAATGTTTTGAGTATCTGAGAGTTTTCTGATAATAAAAATACAGTTGAAGAACATTGTTAAAGCCTGAACTTAACTTTTTTTCTGATATATTTTTATGAATAGAATGTGCTGAGGTGATCAAAAGATCTTTCAAAGCGAGATAAAAAAAGGTTTTAAACACAAAAATGAGTATATAGTATGTTGGAAAGTCGGTAATAAGGGGCGCTATTGTTATTTATATCTTACATGCAAGATATCAGATAACAATATGATTAGTTCGAGGGAAAGATAACATGTTCTCATCATATTTTTAAACAATTTTGACCTAAATACTGCTTTCTGAACCAACCATCTTGAATTTGTATTTTTTATTTGATATTTAGAATCATGACTCAAAAAAACCTCTATAGAATGAGTTTTGTTTGCTACAAAAGTGACTGATTACTAAAACAAACATGGTTATCTTCATAGAGTTGATCGAGAACCGAACGGCAACCAGGTCTATGTATTAGTGTCTCTGTTTATTAAATTTATAAAGTAAATTTTAAAACTTAAACCTTAAAAGTCAAGTTGTGTAATAACATTGCACAAAAAGGGGCACAAAAAGAAATATACTTCTAGAAATAAGTTTAAAATAAACATGTTGTTACACAATTTGACTTTTTTTAGTTTATGTTTTCAAATTTCCTCATCTTTGTTAGTAGTTTAACTTTAATGATCGTGGTATTTTTTTTGCTAATCGGAAATGGGATGCTGGGAAAAAGGTGGGTGGACTGAAGCATTTTCGCATGACCTATTTGAAAAATAATTGGTACCTCTGGCTCTTTCGGCTACCTTGTAATAGTCAATATTGCAAATATTACATATTTGTGACCTACCTGTAATATAGGAAGGAAAAAGCAGAGAAATTTTCCGAAGATCCAGTTGTCGATCAGCATCACAGCCAAGGAAATAGGAAGTACAAAAATGCATTTGATTACATCGGATATTACCATGTTGATAAGAAACGCGTTCGTGGGATCTCTATATAATTTAAACTTTAAAATATGGTAGAACATGGAGAAGTTCATGATTATTCCGCAAATTATAAGTAGAGAGTAGACAAAGATCAGTAACGGATAAGTGTGATAAAAAACCGGCCTTAAGAGTGGTTTTGAAAAATCCTCTGTTTGATTTCCAGGTTCTTTAAATCGATTGATCAGTTTGAAGATGAACTGGTTTCTCCAGGCGTAGGTTGCATCCTCTTCTTCAGACATTTTTTGTTAATAGTTTTCCCAACTTTTCAGATTATATTGGTAATTGTTACTGATGGTTGCTCCACGTTTTCATATGACATATTGCTTTTTTCTGTCCTCCATTTAACTTCTCACCACCTGCGGAATTAGAGAAAACCAGCTTATCAGATTAATTATTTTTCCAGTAGTGGCATGATCCTGTAAAGTTCTTTAAAAACATAAAAAAATTAATGATTGAAATTATTTTTTCTAATGCTAATTTTATAACAGACATTAATATTTTAGCTCTATTGATTGGCTGCAAAAAATGAAACCTAAAAAAATATAGACAAAACCAAACAATTAGTTTAAGGATGACCATGGATAACTTCGAGATCATAATAATATTAGAAAAAAGTTGTAAAGACGTTCTTATGAAATACAAAAAAGGGATAAGAAGATTACTTATTCCGTGATAATTCCATAATACTATATATATAAACAATTAGAAAGACACCATTAATAATTTAAAATATTATTTCAAAGATTGGCATCCTCCTTAAGGGTTGCTGCCAAACTGTTAAGTTTTTTCGACAGATTTTATTATTAAAAGGGGACGATGCTTATATAAAGTGACCAATTTAAACCACTTTTATTGCTTGAAATCAAAACACATATTTTCAAAATTTTATTAGCAAGAGTGTTTAAAGATGAATATTTTTTTTAATTTTCAAGTTGAAACATTAAAAAATTATTCATTTATTGTCATTTGAATTCTAAGATGTATTATGTCTGCAATTTTTAAAAATGATGACCAGCATGATTAAGGATCATTGATATCCACCGCGGTACAATTTAAAGAGCCGAGCCGGGTAAGCATGTAAAATCTGTCCGCGCCATGCATCAAGATCATATTATCACCATATGTTGGCACCTATGATTCACAAAATTCTTTCAAGTCTAAAGCTGGTTAACGTATTTTTGAAGGAGTTATGGAGGGGGAAAGAAAAATCAAAAAAGTAGTTTTTCTCGTAAACGGATTGACCGATTTTGATGACAAAAAAATACGTTATGTATGTCGATGGGTTGATTAAAAAAAAGTTTTGAAAAAGTTTTTGGACAAAAATAACAGGTGTGAAAAAGTTTGAATTTTTCCAACAAACATTTTCAGGTTATGTTGTATAGTGACACCCACCATTTTTTTCCATGAATATTCCTTCCAGTGTCCTCTTTAACATACATTTTTGTAAAAATTAGTGGTGCAACATAGTGAAAAAAAATAAAAATCGTACTTAGGACACTGTGTAACAGTGTTCCTTTATGGTATACTGTACTAGCCAGCTATTTCTTTCAGAAACAAGCCTTTTTCATCTGTTTGTAAATAAAAATAAAATAAATTAGTGCGAAATTCTCTTGCGATTTTCAATAATTATTACCGTTTTCTCGCTATTTCACTTTGCCATCTTCATTTGTTTGTAATTTTAATTCGTGCATTGTTTTATTTTGCTCTTAAAACACATTTTACATTCTTACAATTAATCATTTTTTTATTATTATCGCAGGAGTCTTCTTGATAACTTCATTTTCTTCCTGATCATAATTATGTCATTCTTACGCACTCTACTGCAAAGACACCTATGATCTCACAACTCATTTTGACTTTATTATTATCGCAAGAATCTCTTGTGATATTACTATTATCGCAAGAACCTTTTTCCTTGTTTTTTATTCGTTTCTCAATCGTAATTCTCATTCTTGTGTCATTGCGCTCAGCGATTTTCATTTGTTTTTGTGCGATATTTTTGTTCATGCACTATTTTGTTCCTGATTTCTGTTTATGTGATGTCGTAATTTGTTGAAAAGTGAACTTTTTTAGTTTGATAGTTATAAAGATCTTATTACCGAAATATGGCTCCATCACTGAATAAGCTTAGGCGAAGCGAAAGCTTTTTCCTCCTGTTTCAAACGAGTAATAGTTGTCGGTGCTATTTTATGTTGTAAATGTCGACTCACTGTTTATAGAGAAGATAATTGTGACAAAAACCTTGATTGTGAAACTGAAACAGATCGTTCTGCTTTTGAATCAACGTCTAATGATCCAACATTTGAAGTAAAATTAAAATCTAATCAAGCGGATTCTGAGATTGAATATGTAGAAATTCTGATGCAGAGGTCTATTGCTACCAATAAATGCTGCTCTTTTTGTTTTTTCTTCCAATAATATAACTGTAATTCGTGCAGAAGCCCGCACGCAATGTTATATTAAGAAAAAAAATTTCATTCCACCTGGGAATCGATGCTGTAAAACTCATCTGATAAAAAACCGAATTTACGAGGAAGATTTTAAGCTTTTGAAAGCGCTATCCAACATAACAAGACTTACCGTATCAGAATTATTTAAAGTGATGGAAACTCTTTCCATAATATACGATTCCACATTGCTTGACAAAATCGGTGACAAGTGCAAGTTTTCACTGGTTTATCTTGGAATAATCTTCTGGAGATAAAGGAAATGATGACTTCTATGCGAAATAGTGAATCTGGATCTGTCATCCAACCTGTCGTTGTATTTCTCTTCAAACTACGTACGGGAAATTCAAATAAAAAATGTTAGCTTCTATACTGAATATAGAAAATGAGCAGATAATTTCAGACTATTCTGCCAGTGTGGTTAAGTCTTTTGAAAATGACGTTCTACCAGGTCGTTTTGGTTTGAATTTTTTTGATAGAGCTAACCTCGTACAAAATTATACAACGGAAATTGCAAGGTACCTATTTATTTAATGCTCATATAATCACTTATTATTGATTTGTGATGGTACATATGCGCGACATCAAAAAAGTACAAATAATGAATATCAAAGAAAGTCTTTCTCTGGACAAAAGAAAGTTCCCCTTTGCAAGCCTTTTACGATTTGTACGACTGATGGTTATGTAGTGGATATGCTTGGGCGTATCTTGCAAATAACAATAATCCTGAAATCTTGAAAGACATTATTGAAGATGCAAATGGCTTATGCAAATTCTTTGAAAAAGATGATGTCTTTGTACTTGATCGAGGCTTTCGAAAGGTGAGAAAAGATTTGGAAGATAAAAATTTCAAAGTATTGATGCCCGCATTGAAAGGTGAAAGAAAGCAACTAGACAGCGGCATAATCCAATCAGTCTCGTTTTGTGAAAAAAACGTTGGGTAGTAGAAGCTGTTCACGGTATTCTTAAACAGAAGTATCGTCTTTCGGATCACAAAATAGACAACAAGCTGATAGCGAAAGTTGGTAAGAGATGAAATCTTGAAAAGCATGCATGCTCAAAAAGATGTGCAAAATACACTAGCTACTGAAGTAGAGGAAAAAAGGGTGGATTCGACGAAAAACTCCCTTTCAAGCAGACACTTCAGAAGAAATACTAGATATTCCAGAAATGACTGAAAGAGATTTAGTGGTCTTTTTCACTGGATCATATCAGCTTTCTCAAGCTGTATCTTATTTGGCAGAAATTTTAGATAAGGATGGAAAACTGGTTGTTGAGTAAGCGATAAAAGAGACCGATGTGCTTAAATTCAAGGTCCAACCCCGACACATTTCTCCAACATCATACACATGTTTTATTATGTACAAGCCTAACAGCGTTGTAGTTTCAGGCGTAACACACTATATATGTGAGTGTGCTAATAGCAGACGGACTGTTGTCTGCTGTTCACACACTGCTGCCATCGTGCTGTCACATGCAAGGTTTTTATCGAGGATTATTCAATCAGCTCAAATACTCAGCGATGTATTTAAAATAAAAAATTATATTCCAGAGATTGATAACAACAGCGATGAGGATTAAAATACAATTCTTGACTTGTGAGCGGCGAGGGGACTCACGTTCAAAAAGCACCCCGATTCGTCAGAGGCGAGGAAAAATGTATTTTTCATAATTACATATTATAATTTTTCGATTTGCCAATAACGTTGCTGACAAAAGACAGATAAAAAGGGTTGTTTCTGACATAAATATCCGGCCAGTACAGTATACTATAAAGGTGCACAGTTACACAGTGTCCAGAGTAAGATTTTTATTTTTTTTCACTATGTTGCACCACTTCAAAAATTGTTAGAAAAATATATGTTGAAGAGGACATTTGAAGGAATATTCATGGAAAATATGGTGGGTGTCACTATAAAACAAAACCTCAAAAAAAAATTTTGAAACATTCAAAATTTTTTTCACACCTGTTATTTTTGTCCAAAAATTAAATTTTTTTTGAATTCGTCCCATCGACATACATAACATATTTTTTCGTCACTGAAATCGGTCAAGCCGTTTACGAGTAAAACTAATTTTTTGATTTTTCTCTCCCCCTCCATAACTCCTACAAAAATACGTTTTCCAGCTTCAGACTTTAAGGAATTCTGTAACTTATAGGTGCCAGTATATGGTAATAATATGAACTTAATACATGCAGGGGCAGATTTTACATGCTTACCCGGCTAGGCCCTTTTGAAAAATTATATCCGATTCGCTTAAAACATTCAAATACAAAGTTTGAATTACAAAATTGGATTAAATTGTACGTCAAATATAAAATTTATTAAAGGCATGCGATTCTTCAACTCCGTAACATCTTTGCAAGCTGCATACTTGGATAAAACAAAATTATTCTTTGAATATTTAACTTTATTCAGCCATACCTTCTGCGAGAACCTCAATTTTTTATTAATGCAGCACTTTAACATGTTATATGTTCTCTCTTGAACCTTTTTATGGAAATCTTACCGCTGTTTTGCTCAATAATAAATTTTTTATGAATATAGTATTCACGAACTTCTTAGTAGATCATGGATTAAAGTGCATTTCTGAATTTAAGGTGTAATATTTTGAAGTATACTTTTGTTCTGTGTATTCATTAATGTCAAAAATTATGAAATATTATTATTTTAAATATTAAACTAATTATTCATTTTTCATCATTAATTATTATTATGAAATAAGAATTATTACTCTCATTATTATTATTATTATTATTACACCTATAAGCCAAATCCCTTTTAAAGTAGGCGTGACTCTCTCGGTTCTAGCAGGTATCAGGGTGTTCATATCAGTTTTAATCTTAATCTTCATCTTAACTTAAAGGTAAGATAAGTTATTAAAATAATGCTTAAAAAATAATTACATCGCGTTTGTGATGCAATTTACAATAGATTTTTTATAAATTGTACTCAACGTTATTGAAAATGAAGGGTGGATAAAATTAATATGTATATTAATGGAAATTCTTATTCCATATTAAACACTTTGGTATCTAATAATTCAGGGATCAAATTGGCAGGTTAATGTTTTTATCCCAATTTTATTGAAATATATTTTTTAATAAAAAATCAATTACATCGTGTGTGAATATATATGGGCATATCTCTGGTTCCTTTCTCTTGCTAATACCAAAGTCGACGATAAAATTTTTGCAAGTACAACACTGGAAATTTTATCGTATTAGTTATGGGTACTATTTAATGATATTTTGTATTTGGACAGACGAAGATTACTATCTTAAAATAGATAACAATAATTAAAATATAATAAATTATGTTTAAATGAAACGATCTATTAGCTCATGAAAATTATTTTGTTTTTATTTTATCTTTGCTTTTCCCTTGGCAGGGTCAATTTATTTATACAAGAAGTCATCGTTGGTAAAAGCTAACGTGTAGGGTAACTTATGTAATTATTTAAATTTGTTACTAAGAATTTAACAGTTTTATGATTACAGTTGAACATTACATTACAGTTGAAGTTATAAAATTTGTTGTATAAGTTATTAAATATCTAGTTGTTCAGTAAGCACAACCACAGAAGGCTGGATAAGAACCACGAGAAGGTATTTGTAAACTTGCTAAAAACTTTCAATCACATTTCAAGCAGCATCACGTCTACTATTCCCTTGAGAAGCGAATAGGTTCCTCTCACTTATAATTAGCCACAAATTTTAAATTTCAATAGTCAAAAGTCTAAGAACAAGTTCAATACCCTAGAACTTTATTGGAATAGAACGAAATACAGCTTTTCTTGAATAAACGTGATATTGCATTCATTATCTTGTAATTATATTCTTGTTTTAAAACCTTACCATATATCATCATAAAGTTAAAGCATAAAAGGCAGATGGAAATGTGGGTCGGGACATGCTGATTTCATTAAGCATTGAATATTCAAACAGCAATTACTTTTGATCCCAAGTATAAACTTGTGTTTAGTTAAACCCTTGTAAAGTTTACTTTACACTATGATACATACTCGAATAACATATTTCTTTGGTATTTTCTATAATTACTTCGGTATCTTTGAGGGACATAATAGTGAAACGTTCTAGTTATATGCCCAAAAGTAATGTAGAAATTCAACTTTTCTGTAAATTTATGCAAAAAGTATAAATGTAATTAAAAGTTTGTTGTTGAAATAAAAAGGATATCGAAATAGAGCAGTCTGTGGAACGCGGTGTTTTTATATTAAGTATAATTAATAAAGTACGTTATTAAGCTGACAAGCCTTCATTCATATAATCAAATGTTCTTATCCTCTGGGAGTACTTTTATTATATTTACTCTGTTTTCCCTATTCGAATTGAGTTGGCATTTTATTCCTGAAAAACCAAACATTTTGTTTGATCCAAAAATCAGATTTCAACTTTTGCAATAAAAATATTTTCCGATAAACATTATGAAGACTAAGAGCGTCTGAGTTAGAACTTCCGGTACGGTGTGACAATGGAAAGACGCCTCTTTCCGACAGTGTCACTTTTTGATAGAATAGGGAGAATTGTGAAGTAGAAGAATGCAGAAGGGTGTATACAAAAATTTCTGGTGGTAAAAATAGAAGGTAGGAGTTAAGAAAAAGTGGGCGAACAAAGTGACACGTGTACGTTCTGAGCAAAATATTGAAGGGTGGTATGTTTCCAAAGGAGACCGAGAAAACGAAGGCGTTTGGCGTGCGTATCTTTGTGAGAGTGATTACAGTGTCATACAAAGTAAAAAGATACATAAGCAACATTTCCATTCAGGTCCAGTTCTCCATTTTAGGTATAAGAGAATGAAAAGGACAAAGGAGAATAAAGAGACACGATAAGACGAAGAAGTTTGGCGTACGTCTCTCGCTCTGAAATAATTATAACAATATGTTGGTGAGAGGTGGAAGGCAGAGTGGGCGGGATTGAGATTTCTCCAGAACACTAATTACCTTTCTTTTTCCTTATTTTACTTTATTATAATACCATCAAGCAAAATTTTTTTCGGGGTAAGTATGACTCCCTCGGTTCGAGCGGGGTTCAGGGAGTTTGTATAAGAAAAAGTGAAAAAGGCAAGTGTACGCAGCAGTATAAAGTGGGGAGGGCATAATCACTTTTTAAATTAAACTAGAATTCCCGTAGTACTATTTAAGTCACATGTTTGTTCCACAATACTGCTCCAACATAAATTTCTGATCAGACTATCTATTAATCGTCATAGGAGAAGAGCTTTACAAAGTCACTGTGTTTCACAGATCACACAAAAATACGCAAACTATATAATAATCACATTGTAAGATCCATACTCTTTACTCTAATTATCTTCCTTTTCCTCCTTTCCAGGCCATAAATTTTCTCATGCAAGCTCTTATCTTTCTATGACTTTCATATCCTTTTGCCTTAGATTCTCATTCACACGTTCCCATCATTCGTTCCACGGGAAGCATCTTGGTACGCTACTATTACCTTGACCTAAAAACTTGCTTCGTCAGTCTTTCTCCATTCATTCTCTCATCATGCACAAACCATATCAGCGTTTTACCGCATACATTTCGCAGGAATTGCATGCCCGCCGCGTTAAATTTACCCTTTGCCTTTACTTGGTAAGTCTAGGTCTTACCCTAGACAACCCTTCTATTACGCCGGTTTTAAGGCTGACGGCGAATGGGCTCAAAAACGTTAGAGCCCACTCCGGATGTAAACGCTTTTGTTTGTTCACGCCTAAAGAACCACCGCACACCCCGCGCAGTACCTTTTACTCCTGTTCGCGGACGGTGTGAATTCTGAAATTCTCAGAAGGGCTAAAGTGGGGAGAGCTATTGAATGGTTTCCCTGTGTTTGTTATTTTTACTTATGGTAATGGCTCCTGCCGTGCCGATAACCTTACTATCCCCATTTATACGCCTGGCTATTTCTCCATCTATCTTTCCATCCATAGTAAATAAACTTTCAAGATGCTCGTAATTATCAACTTGTTCAATTCTCTCATCGCTTAAGACAATGTTGCATACTGTTTTCTCACTTTTTCTTTCAAACGAAATACTTTTTTATTTACATTAATTCTAAGGGCTATTTTCTTCATGCTAGTATTAGGTCTGCTAAAAATTTAATGTAATCCCTCAACTGAGACATTTATACATAAATGTAATGAACAGCCAAGAGGATATAACCCATCCTTATTTAACACCTCGTATAATATCAATGCCAAGGCTAACCTTTATCCGCTTCATTAAACGCTATTTCTAAATCAACATATGTACAGAAAATTTGTTTTTTTACTCTCAAGCTTTTTTCGTGATCTGCCTTAAGTTAAATATCTGATCTTCACAGTAAGATGATATCTCTGTAATTATTGCAGTTGCTTTTATCAACATTTTCTATATATATATATTGGAAAGAAAATTGCCTTTTTCCAGTAATCTGGAACTTCCCCTATCTCGGCGTCAGTAGCCTTGCGATTATTTAAGTTCTTAATTATATTGAACAACAAAATTTCAAAAAACTTCTGCCACTATCTGTTCTGAATTTCAAATGCACTTTATCAAGTACCCTTTTTTCTTCAACACACTGAATTAATCCTTTTACACCATTAAAAAATACTAAAGTTTCTACATTAGTTGCAGTTTCGTTATATTCAGTGTTAATCGCATTACACTCTTTCATATTCAAATATAAATGCACAGAATGATTCCAATTTTTGATTTATTTTTTTAATCTGGTTGAAATAATGTTTCGCCATTCATAGCCACGCGAAGAGCTGCTGTAATACAATGCACTATATTTATTGGGATCCCAAAACTTGTTCAAAAAAAACTCAAAATCGTAAAAAATTATTTAGAGCTGTACACAAACAGAACCCTAGTTGGATCTCTATACTAACGGATTACTTAGCCCAAAAACACCTGTGCAAATTTAGCTTAAAATTTGTTTATAAAATATTTGTAAGCCCCTTAATCGAATCTCATGAAAAAATTGGATTACATTTAAATTTGGTACAGGCAAACTATTCATAGCTTCACCTCCCAATTATTCCTCGATAGAGTCTGTCAAATAGTCTTTTATCTCGTTGGTATCATATACCACAGTGTAACAAATAAATAAAGAAATAAAAGAAATGAGAAGAAATAAGAAATAAGAAGAAATAAAGAAAGAAAAAATAAAGAAAGTTGTTATTTTCAAAGAGAAACAAATGAATCTGGACTCTTTCCAAGGGTAAGAACTGATAAGACTGTTTTTTCTGAGTCTTATTGTAATACATGAAACTAGCCCTAAAATAATACTTTGTTTTTACAACATTTCACCCTTGCTATTTCTAAGGGATCGTACTTCAATTACGTAACAGCTTAAGGGGGGGGGGCTTCGAGAGATTTAGTTACTATTTGTTAGGTTAGGGAGGGGGACCTTCATTTATGTACCGAAAGTTCATATGAATATCACTTTACGCGTCAAAGAAATAGGTTGAGTGAAAAACAAACCTAGCCAACAACATGTTTTTTTTAATTTAGGGAAATTGATTGGTCAGCGCAAAATCAGGGGTTTAAAAAAAATCTTGCAAAAGTCAGGGCATTTCTATAACTTTAAATAACTGTCCAGAAGAATAACTTTGACATTTGTTTAGTTCATTTTAGCATTATTTCACTCTGTTTATAAATGTTTCTAGGTCAATAGTTTCTAGGTTAATGGTCAGGGAATATTATTAAAAAAATTGGTCAGGGAGAAATGTTTAAAATTAAGTTTGGCAGTAACCCTAATATAATATTCTTTTTAGTAATTTATTTGACTTGTATTTCTATTTCTATTTTTTTGCAGTTTTTTCTCGTGAATAGTATCTTTTTAGTTATTTGTTAAAAATTCCAAATTTCTGTTAAAATGTCATTTTTTATGGTTTGAAATTAAACTATTTTCATAAAAAAATACTTTTTTTTAATTCATATTTTGTTGTTAAAAAGTCAACTGAAAACCATTTTGGATAAAAATGCACTTTTCTTTGTTTGAAAATTTGAGTTTTTAATTTGAAAGTTCGTCTATTTCAGTAGAAATTGCATCTTTCTTGGTTAAAAAGGAAATGTTGGGCTATGAAATACAACAATTTTGCTAAAAAGTCATTCTGTTTGGTTGAAAATTCAACTGTTTTGTTGAAAATTCAACTATTTCGTCAAAAATTAACTTTTTCTTTAAAATTCACATCTTAGTGCTGAAAAGGCAACTGAAATCCATTTTGGACAAAATTCTTACTATTTTTTTTAAATTTGTCTTCTTCATTAAAAAATATATCTGTTCCAAAAGAAAGTTGATCTTTTTTGCATAAAAAAGCAACTATTTGGTTACAAACAGTGGCGGATTCAGAGGGGGTGTTTAGCCCCCCCCCCCCCCCCCCCCCCCCCCCCCCTTGCTCTTCTCTTTTTATACTTGCCCCCCTTCTCTTCGTGTGTGGTTGTTTTTTTTTCTCTAATATTTTTATATAACCCACCA
>JAAAKG020158604.1:0-29744 GCA_010014905.2 Druon quercuslanigerum | reverse complement strand
GAAATACTTTCAAAAAAATTATATATTTCTCTAAATAATTAAATTTTTAATTAAATTATTTAGAAATTAGAAAAAAATTTAATTTTTTGTTCTAGTTTTTAGTTTTAAGTTTCTGGTTTCGAAATAAAAATTGTGATGAAAAAATTTATATCAATATTAAGAAACCATAATTAATTTTAAGTAATTTGTTCCAAAAATCAGTTATTTGAAAAAATTGTTGTGATAAAAACGATTATTTATAAATAATAATTATGTTAACAATAGTTTTTGTAACATAATATTTTCTTACTTTGAGTTCTTATCAATTTTCTAATAATAGTAAAAATTGTTATTTTGATTTTAATTTTTTTAATTTTTGTTCGTTTATTTTCATTTATTTTTTAAGCCTTATTTTTTCAGAGAAATTATTCTCTCCAACTGTAAGGTTTCCAATTTTCAAAATATTAAATATTAAATTTGAGTTTTTTGTGAATTAAATTGTTTGCAAATTTAACAAATTTTAATTTTTTGTTTTAGTTTCTAGTTTTAATTTGTATTTGTTTAAAAAAATTGAACATATAAATTTGAAATAAAAAGTAGATATATTTTTATAACAATAATGGAATTTTTTTTAATTTTAATGAAACAATGAATTTTTTAAATAATGTTATGAAATAAAATGGTGAATCTTTAAAAGACATGAGTTTTTAGGTAAACAAAATAAATTTTCATCCAAAATTATAATAATTCGATTTTTAGTTAAAAAATTAATGTTTAACCAGAGAGATGAATTTTTAACTAAAATTATTTTCAGCTAAAAAATAATTATTTAAAAAAAAATAAAAATGAATTTTTCAAATAACTGTTTTTTTTTAACGAAAATCATGAGCCTGCAAATAAACTTATAAATCTTTAACTCAAATAGTTCAATTTCCAAACAAGATGATGAATTTTTAACCAAGAACATTATTTTTAACAAAAAAGACAAATTTACAGCAAATAACATGAATTTTCAAGTAAAATGATAAATTACCATCCACAAATTTTATATTTTAATTTTGTTCTTAAAAAAGAATAGTCAGCCAAAGAGAAGAATTTTCAACTAAAATTATTTTTAGTTAGAAAAAAAAATTGATTTTCAACAAATAAAACGAATTTTCGATAAAAAAAATACATCTTCAACCAACGTATCTTATGGTAGGATTACCATAAAATCCATGAAAAAATACTTTAAGTAAAAATTGATATTTCTATGAATAATTAAATTTTAAATTAAATTATTTAGAAATTAGAAAAAATTCAATTTTTGAAATAAAAATTGTGATGAAAAAGTTTATATGAATATTAAAAAACAATAATTAATTTGAAGTAATTTGTTCCAAAAATCAGTTCTGTGAAAAAATTCTTGTAATAAAAATGATTATTTACGAAAAATAGTTATTTTAACAATAGTTTTTGTAACATAATTTTTTCTTACTGTCACTTCTAATCAATTTTTTATGACGGTACAATTTTTTATTTTGTTCTTAATTTAAATTTTTTAAATTTTTGTCCGTTTATTTTCTATAGTTTCTTGAATAAAAAATTATTTTCACGATTTCGGAATGTTTTTCTTTCTTTCAGAGATATTATTTTTGGCACAATAACTACCTTGATGCATTTTTAAAGAAAAACATTAAAACTTATTTCCACTTGCAACAAATTAAACAGAAATTAAAAATTGACAAAAATTTAAAGTATTTTTAAAAATTTGAAAAAATTTTAATTTTGATAGTTAAGTTTTAAATTTAAAAAAAAATTTTAAAGAAGAAAAACGTGAAAAATTGTAACTAATTAAAAAAAATTTGAAAAATGTGACATTGACAATCAACGTAATGGCCCATCATGATGTCAAAACACTTAATCGCTTTTAAAAAATGTGTACAAATTAGTGAATTTCTCGACATGCTAATAATCGATTTTTTTTTTGCAATTATTTCCGTCGCTTAGTCATTGCATAAGAAATTGTCCTTGAAGGAAAAATCGATTTCGAGTCTACTTTTAGTACCCGATAAAATTACAGAAGATTACTACTTAGACGTTTTTTTAATTTTGCAGATAAACATTTTTCTTATTAATATTCACGAGTTTTATAATTTTGTAAAAATCAATTTGACCTTAGATATTTAAATTCTTTACAAAAAGATACAAATTATAATTCTAAACGATAAACAAAATTGTATTAAAGTCATAATTAAAAATAGGTTTTCTTTTAAAGATTAAAATTTTTTTTTAAATCCTAAACGTAGAAAAACAAATAAAATAAAAAATTTAATATTCAAAAAAAAAATAAAATAAAACGACTGAAAATAAATTTTATATCCGGATTTTTTTATCAGCTCGCTCATTTCTAAATTTGGCAATTCAATATTTTCGTAAATTTGAAAATTGAGAAAGTTTAAAATTTCAGGAATGTACTATTTTCTGGAATTCGAAAATTCAGGTTTGAAAATTTCGAGGCTACAAATTTTCGGTGTTTTGATTTTATTTCCTTATTTTTTAACATTCGGAAATCTTACATTTACGAATTAGACTTACGAATTTTCACGAATTGGAAATTTCCAAAATGCAATAATTTTGGAGACTTGAAATTTCAGAAATTTACTATTTTCTGGAATTCAAAAAGTCGGAATTTCAAATATCACTTTTTCTATTTTTTTCTCGGTATTTTTTAATATTTCCAAATTTTAAAATTCGTCAATTCAATATTTTCATGAAATAGAAAATTCAGAAGTTTGAAATTTCAGGTATTTTTATTTTAGGCAATCTACTATTTTTGCGAATTCGAAAATTAAAAAATTTAATTATTTTGGAATATGAAATTTTGGGAATTTGAAAATTTAGGTTTTAACATTTCAGAATTAAACATTTATGGTAGTTTGATTTGTTTCGGTATTTTTTCATATTTGACAGTTTGAAAATTCGGCAATTCATTATTTTTTCGAAATTTAAAATTCATAAATTCAAAAATTATTGTTATTTAAAATTGCAGGAATTTGAAAATTGGTGTTTTAAAATTTCGAGTCTAAACATTTTCCGCAGGTTGATTTTCTTACCGAATTTTTCCACATTTGAGAATTTAAAAATTTTCCAATTTACTGTTTTCGCTAATTTGAAAATTCGGAAAGTTAATAATTTTGGAAATTTATAATTTAAGAAATTTGAAAATTAGGTTCTCAAAATTTATGCAATATTGGAAATTCTTTTTTTTCCAAATTTAATAATCCGGAAAATTAATAATTTTTGGAATTTCAAAAATTGCGTCTCAAAATTTTCGTACTAAACATTTTTGATAGTTTGATTTTATTTCAGTATTTTTGAAAATTTATGAATTCGATATTTTCGGAAATTTATTATTTTTAAGAATTAAAAAATTCATAAATTTGATAATTTTAGGAATTTGAAATGTACTATTTTCTGAAATTTGAAAATATGTGTTTTGAAATGTTGATATATTGTTTTTTTTGTCGTTTTTTTCGTTTGAAAATTAAAAAATTCGGCAATTCAATATTTTCGCGATAGAAAAAATTTGGAAATTTGATAATTTTGGGAATTGGAAATTTCTGAAATTTACCATTGTCGGGAATTTCAAAATTCGGGTTGAAAAATTTCAGGCCTAAACAATTTCGCAAGTTTGATTTTCTTTCCGTTTTTTCTACAATTGGGAATAAAAAAATTTGACATTTCACTATTTCAGCAAATTGAAAAATTCGGAAATTTCATAATTTTGGAAATTTACTATTTTCTGGAATTTGAAAATTCGGGTTTTGAAATTTAGGAAATAAACATTTATGGTTATTTTATTTTTTTCAGTATTTTTTAATATTCGAAAATTTGAAAATTCGGCAATTCTTTACTTTCGCCAATTTGAAAATTTGGAAATTCACTAATTATGGTTATTTGGAGTTTCAGGAATTTGAAAATCTGTGTTTCAAAATTTCGTAGCTAAACATTTTTGATACTTTGCATTTTTGTTTTCTTATTTTTTCGCATTATGAATTTTAAAATTCGAACACTAACTATTTTCCCGAATTTTGAAAGTTCAAAAATTATATAATTTTTGGGAATTTAGAATTTTTCAAATTCGAAAATTTTTGTTTTAAAATTTCTGAAATAAAGATTTTCGAATGTTGGATTATTGTCAGTATTTTTTGATTTTGGCAACATGAAATTTTCCAGAATATGAAAGGACGAAAATTTCATAATTTTAGGAATATAAAATGTCAGGAATTTGAAAATTTGAGGTTTTAAAATTTCGTTTATTATTTTTGCGAAATTTAAAATTTATAAATTTAAAAATTATGGTTTTTTGAAATTACAGGAATTTGAAAAAAATTTAAAAATTTTTAAACTTACTATTTTCGCTAATTTGAAAATTCGAAAAATTAATAATTTAAGGAATTTGAAAATTATGTTCTTAAAATTTCTGAAATAAACATTTTTGATAGCCAGATTTTTCTGCATATTTCCATATTCAGAAATTCACTATTTTTTCAAATTTAATAATCCAGAAATTTAATAATTTTTGGAATTTCAAAAATTGCGTCTCAAAATTTTCGTACTAAACATTTTTGATTATTTGATTTTATTTCAGTATTTTTGCAAATTGAGGACTTCGATATTTTCGGAAATTAACTATTTTTAAGAATTAAAAAATTCATAAATTTGATAATTCCAGGAATTTGAAAATTTGTGTTTCAAAGTTTCGCGTCGGAACATTTTTGATACTTTGCATTTTTGTTTTCTTATTTTTTCGCATTATGAATTTTAAAATTCGACAACTATTTTCCTGAATTTTGAAAGTTCAAAAACTAAATAATTTTGGGAATTTAGAATTTTTGGAATTCGAAAACTTTGGTTTAAAAATTTATGAAATAAACATTTTGGGATCTTGTATTTTTTCTGTATTTTTTCATATTTGACAATTTCAAAGTTCGAGAGTTTATTATTTTTGCGATATTTAGAATTTATAAATTAAAAAATTATGGTAATTTGAAATTACAGGAATTTGACAAGAATTTTAAAATTTAACAATTTACAGTTTTCGCTACTTTGAAAATTCGAAAAATTAATAATTTAAGGAATTTGAAAATTATGTTCTTATAGTTTCTGAAATAAACATTTGTGATAGTCAGATTTTTTCTGTATTTTTCCATATTTGGAAATTCACTATTTTTCCAAATATAATAATCCAGAAATTTAATAATTTTTGGAATTTCAAAAGTTGTGTCTCAAAATTTTCGTACTAAACATTTTTGATTATTTTATTTTATTTCAGTATTTTTGCAAATTGAGGAATTCGACATTTTCGGACATTAACTATTTTTAAGAATTACTAAATTCGGAAATTTGATAATTTTGGGAATTTGAAATTTCTGGAATTTATCATTTTCGGGAATGTCAAAATTCAGGTTGAAAAAGATCCGGCCTAAAAAATTTCGCTAGTTTAATTTTCTTTCCGTGTTTTCTACAGTAGGCAATTAAAAATTTTGTCATTTTACTATTTTAGAAAATTTAAAAATTCGGAAATTTCATAATTCTGGAAACTTACTATTTTCTAGCATTTGAAAATTCGGGTTTTGAAATTTAGGAAATAAACATTTACGGTTCTTTGATTTTTTTTTAGTACTTTAAATAATTGAAAATTTAAAAATTAAATTTATGTTTCAAAATTTTGCGCCTAAAAATTTTTGATACTTTGCATTTTTGGAAGTTCAAAAATAAAATAATTTTGGGAATTTAGAATTTTTGGAATTCGAAAATTTGGGTTTTAAAATTTCTGAACATAACATTTTTGGATGTTGGATTTTTTCGAAATTTGAAATGTATAATTAAAAAAATTATGGTTATTTCAAGTTACAGGAATTTGAAAAGCATTTAAAATTTGACAATTTACTGTTTTCTCTAATTTGAAAATTCGGAAAATTAATAATTTAAGGAATTTAAAAATTTTGTTCTTAAAATTTCTGAAATAAACATTTTTGCTGGTTAGATTTTTTCTGCATTTTTCCATATTTGGAAATTCACTATTTTTCCAAATTTAAAAATCCAGAAATTTAATAATTTTTGGAATTTCAAAATTTGCATCTTAAAAACTTGGTACTAAACATTTTTGATAGTTTGAATTTATTTCAGTATTTTTGCAAATTGAGGAATTCGATATTTTCGGAAATTAACTATTTTTAAGTATTAAAAAATTCGAAAATTTGATAATTTTGGGAACTTGAAATTTCTGGAATTTCGAAATTCGGGTTGGAAAATTTCAGGCCTAAAGAATTTCGCAAGTTTGATTTTCTTTCCGAATTTTCTACAGTACGTAATTAAAAATCTTGTCATTGTACTATTTTAGAAAATTTAAAAATTCGGAAATTTCATAATTTTGGAAACTTACTAATTTCTGGAAATTGGAAATTCTGGTTTTTAAATTTAGGAAATAAACATTTACGGTTCTTTGATTTTTTTAGTACTTTTAATAATTGAAAATTTAAAAATTAAATTTGTGTTTCAAAATTTCGCGCCTAAACATTTTTGATACTTTGCATTTTTGTTTTCTTATTTTTTCCATTATTTTTAAATTCTACAAGTAACTATTTTCCCGAATATTGGAAGTTCAAAAATAAAATAATTTTGGGAATTTAGAATTTTTGGAATTCGAAAATTTGGGTTTTAAAATTTCTGAACATAACATTTTTGGATGTTGGATTTTTTCGAAATTTGAAATGTATAATTAAAAAAATTATGGTTATTTCAAGTTACAGGAATTTGAAAAGCATTTAAAATTTGACAATTTACTGTTTTCTCTAATTTGAAAATTCGGAAAATTAATAATTTAAGGAATTTAAAAATTTTGTTCTTAAAATTTCTGAAATAAACATTTTTGCTGGTTAGATTTTTTCTGCATTTTTCCATATTTAGAAATTCACTATTTTTCCAAATTTAATAATCCGAAAATTTAATAATTTTTGGAATTTTAAAACTTTGGACTCAAAATTTTCGTACTAAACATTTTTGATTATTCGATTTTATTTCAGTATTTTTGCAAATTGAGGAATTCGATATTTTCGGAAATTAACTATTTTTAAGAACTAAAAAATTCAGAAATTTGATAATTCCAGGATTTAAAAAATTCGGAAAATTGATAATCTTGGGAATTCGAAATTTCTGGAATTTACCATTTGCGGGAATTTCAAAATTCGAGTTAAAAAATGTCGCTAGTTTTATTTTCTTTTCCGTGTTTCCTACAGCTGGGAATAAAAAATTTGGCACTTCGCTATTTTAGAAAATTGAAAAATTCGGAAATTTCTTAATTTTGGGAATTTACTATTTTCTGAAATTAGAAAATTCGGGTTTTGAAATTTCGGAAATAAAAATATTCGACAATCTAATTTTTCTCATAAATTTATATTCTATACCAATTTTCTATTTTTTTTTATTTATATTTTTTAGCATGAGGCAAAAAAGAAGAGAGTCTGTAAGGCGAGGCGAGGGTTCATGGTCGAGCTCCTCAATATGGATGCAAATTACGCGAGCTCACGACGCGATAAATAATACATCGCTTTTAAAGTGGTAAGAGTCTAGAAAAGAGTTCATCTAAAATTGAAACGAACACAAAAAACAAAAATATTTAACAGTTTTATAACCATTTTTGTAGTATGAGTTTTATAAAATTTTGTAAAATTTGTATCGACTATAAATTTGCAAAAATTATGAAAAAAATAAGATTGTCGAATATTTTTATTTCCGAAATTTAAAAACTGTAGAAAACATGGAAAGAAAATGAAACTAGCGAAATTGTTTAGGCCCGAAAATTTTCAACCCGAATTTTAAAATTCCTGAAAATGGTAAATTCCAGAAATTTCAAATTCCCAAAATTATCCAATTTTCGAATTTTCTCACTCGCGAAAATAGTGAATGGCCGAATTTTTTAATTTTTAAACGAAAAAAACAACAACAAAAAAACAAACTATCAACATTTTAAAACACAAATTTTCAAATTTCAGAAAATAGTACATTTCAAATTCCTGGAATTATCAAATTTCTGAATTTTGTAATTCTTAAAAATAGTTAATTTCCGAAAATATCAAATTCCTAAATTTTCAAAAATACTGAAATAAATTGATTATTAAATTTGGAAAAATAGTGAATTTCTAAATATGGAAAAATGCAGAAAAAATCTGACTATCAAAAATGTTTATTTCAGAAATTTTAAGAACCTAATTTTCAAATTCCATAAATTATAAATTTCCAAAAATTATTAACTATCCGAATTTTCAAATGAGCGAAAACAGTAAATTGTCAAATTTTAAAATTCTTAGATGTGGAAAAATTCGGTATGAAAATTAACCTGCGAAAAATGTTTCGAGTCGAAATTTTTAAAACAAAAAATTTCAAATTCCTGTAATTTCGAAATAACCATAACTTTTAAATTTATAAATTTAAAATTTCGCAAAAATAATAAACTCCCGAACTTTGAAATTATCAAATATGAAAAAATACAGAAAAAATCCAACCTCCGAAAATCTTTATTTCAGAAATTTCAAAATTTAAATTTTCGAATTTCCGAAAATTCTAAATTCCCAAAATTATTTTATTTTTTAACTTCCAAAATTCGGGAAAATAGTAAGTTGTCGAATTTTAAAATTCATAATGCGAAAAAATAACAAAACAAAAATGAAAAGTATCAAAAATGTTCAGCCCCGAAATTTTGAAACACAAATTTTCAAATTCCTGAAATTTCAAATAACTAATTAGTGAATTTCCGAATGTTCAAATTGGCGAAAATAAAGAATTGCCGAATTTTCAAATTGTCAAATATTAAAAAATACTGAAAAAAATCAAATAAACGTAAATGTTTATTTACTAAATTATGAAATTTCCGAATTTTTCAATTTGCTAAAATAGTGAAGTGCGAAATTTTTTAATTTTCAAACGAAAAAAAGAAACTATCAACATTTCAAAACACAAATTTTCAAATTTCAGAAAATAGTACATTTCAAATTCCTGGAATTATCAAATTTCTGAATGTTGTAATTCTTAAAAATACTTAATTTCCGAAAATATCGAATTCCTAAATTTGCACAAATACTGAAATAAATTCAAACTATGAAAAATGTTTAGTACAAAAATTTTGCAAAAATAGTGAATTTCTAAATATTTTATAAAATTTTGTAAAATTTGTACTTAGGTTTTTTTATTTTTTCAAATCCAAATTTGAAACTTAGGACAAGTAATTTTAATTGAAATATTAAAAAACTAAACGTTCAAAGTTATTGTGCTTTTAATTCGCAAGGAACTTAATGCTTCAAATATTTTAATTTATAAAATAATAGTTTAAGAGGCCCTTTAAAAAAAAATTTTAATAAATAAATTACTAATAAAATTTATTATGTAAACTATTTATTACAATTCAAATTGTTATATTTAACTAAATATTACCAAAGTTGTGTTATTTTTAGGAATATCTGTATAAATTTCGGCAATTGAAGGAAATTAAACTAAGTTGTTTATCTAATTTCTTTATACGTTTTTTAATTTATTATATTTTACAAAATATTATCACACCTATATTATTTCTAGAATTCTTTGCAGCAATTTAAACAAATCTCAAATCTTAAAGCAAATTTCAAAAAGTTTCACATTTGAATAATTGTACAAAAAAAACTGTTTATAACAATGACTGTGATTAAATTTGTAATTATTTTGATTCGCAGCCATTACTTCTACTTACATTTTAAACAGTTCGTTTTAAAAAAAAATTCTGAGCGAAAGTAGCGAAATTTAGAATTTGTTTATCTAGATTGTTTATCAAATTGTTCTATTTTTTGATATTTTAATGACTAGTACTCATTCAAATAATAAATTAAAATAGTGTCAGTGCAAACAAAAATTTTTAAACGATAAAGTGCAAAAATTTCGAACTTGTGAAATTTGTTTATAAAATTTCTTTTACTCTATTTGTTATATTTTGACGAATATTATCAAAAATATATTATTTATAGAAATATTTTCACAATTTCATATCGTGAAGAGGGACGTAAATCCGAATAACCTTATATTAAAGTATTTGTTCAGAAAAATTGTTTATAATAGTGTCTATTTTTAACTTTTTATTTATTTTTGATATTAAATGTCATTCCAACATTTACACGAACAGTTTTTGGCAAATAGACAATTTTGTTTACCGAGAATTCGTTAATTTGTTTATCCAATTTGTTTATTAAATTTAAACGGATTATTAATTGCTTTAAGCTGACATAAAGTTTAGCTTAACAACTTTTAAGGGTGAAAAGTTGTTTACAAAAATAAACTTTCTATCTAGCGGTCCTATTGTTAAAAACAGGTATTTAAAATTCAACATTTTGAGCCAAGATTTAGAAATTAGTTTGGATCAATATCGACTAGGTCCTTCATCAAAAGAACGCATCTGCAGATTCATTGCAGCTCATTCAGAAATTTCTGGCGAAGCGCCAGAAATTGCAATAACCATCTGTCACATTATCTAACCTTATGTTTCAAGTAGGAAGGTTAACTAACTTTTGAAATAGAGCCAAAATAATGTAAAATAATTATGTAAAAACGAAGATAATAAATAAAAAAATTAAGTTTTTACCTTTAGCTTGCGCCTCGCATTAAATTTCTTCAAGCAATCCACAGTCTCTTGTCTGTGTACGACGGATGCAACACGTTCTCGTTGCTGTAACACAAGAAATAAAATAATCGTTAAAGAAGAAACATGAGCAGTACGTGGTACGGAAAATCGAAAATTGAAAGAGCAATGTGTAAAACGTACGCAGATCCATGGGTGCTTGAGGGCTTCACTAGCGGTAATTCTTTTGCTGGGGTTCACTGTGAGCATCTGATTGATGAGGTTCTTTGCTTCCGGTGTCACGGTGTCCCATTCTGGTGTCGGGTACTGCAAATTAATACGAGGTCTCTCAAATTATCTTAAATTACTACTTTTTCCAATATTTATAATTATTGAATTAAGGATCCCTCATGACCTTGCTCATTCCGTGGAAATCAGCCTAAGCTACAGGACCCCATGTATCTGTGCGGACCCTAAATACCCGGTGGCGTCCGATTGAACTCTCTTTTTACACAAAACTATCCCTTAGAATCACCTTTCAACCATGGGGCCGCAACTATTCCTCGGGACTTTCTTCATCCCACGAGACAAAACTTATCGCGCGGGACCCCAATACTCATCAGAAACTACCTTGTCTCACATGGTTCCACCTCTTTTTCAGGATTCCACTTACCCCATAAAATCCAAACTAACGCACTTGGCCCCACTTATTTCTTGGAATCCCACCAAACCCTCAGAATCCTTCTAATCCTGCAGAAACCAACTCATCCCTCAGGATCCAATTCATCCCACGGAATCACTATTAATCATTGGGACCCAACTTATACCACAAAACTACAATATTCTTTAGGAGCTACCTTATCATACAGAATACCACCTATCTCTTAGGACCTTGCTTATTCCGTAGAAAACAGCCTAAGCCACAAGCCCCCATCTACCTCTCCGGACCCTAACTACCCGGTGGCGCCCCATTGAACTCTCTTTTTACACAAAACTATCCCTTAGAATCATCTTTCACTAATGGGGCCCCAACTATTCTTCGGGAACTTCTTTACCGAATGGGACAAAACTTATCGCGCGTGACCCCAATACTCATCAAGAACTACCTTATCTCACATGATTCCACTTTTCTTTCAAGATTCCACTTACCCCATAAAATCCAACCTAACACACGTGACCCAACTTATTTCTTGGAATCCCACCAAACCCTCAGAATCCTTTTTATTCTGCAGGAACAAACCCGTACCTCAGGATCAATTTTATCACACGAGACACCACCTAACCCATGGGACCCAATTTATCACTGGAAATTTAGACTATTCTTTGGGACCCAAATTATCCAACGAGACTCCAATATCCTTCAGGAACTACCTTATTGTACGGAATCCCACCTATCTCTTAAGATCCTACTTATTCCGTGGAAAGCAGCGTAAGCCACAGGACCCCATCTATCTGTGCGGACCCTAAATACCCGGTGGCGTCCGATTCAACTCTCTTTTTACACAAAACTATCCCTTAGAATCACCTTTCAACCATGGCGCCGCAACTATTCCTCGGGACTTTCTTCATCCCACAAGACTATTATCGCGTGGGACCCAACCCTTATCAGGAACTACCTTGTGTCACATGGTTCCACTTTTATTTTAGGACTCCACTTACCCCATAAAATCCAACGTAACACACGAGGCCCCGCCTATTTCTTGGAATCCCACCAAACCCTCAGAATCGTCCTTATCCTGCAGGAACCAACTCATCCCTCAGGATCCAATTCAGCCCACGAAATCACTATTATTCTTTGGGACCTCAACTTATCCCACGAGACTGCAATATTCTTGAGGAACTACCTTATCATGTGCAATTCCACCTATCTTTCAGGTCCTTGCTCATTCCGCGGAAACCAGCCTAAGTCACAGGACCCCATCTATCTCTTAGGACCCTAACAATCCCATAGCACCCCATTGAACTCTCTTTGTACACAAAACTATCCCTTAGAATCACCTATCACTCATGGGACTCCAGCTATTCCTCGAGACCTTCTTTATCCCACGGAATAAAACTTATCCCGCGGGACCCCAGTACTCATCAAGAACTACCTTATCTCACATTCCACTTTTTTTAGGATTTCACTTACCCCATAAAATCCAACCTAGCGCACTTTGCCCCACTTATTTCTTGGAATCCCACCGAAATCTTAGAATCCATCTTATCCTGCAGGAACCCACCTATCTCTTAGGACCCTCCTTATTCCGTGGAAACCAGCCTAAGCCACAGGACCCCATCTAACTCTCGGGACCCTAACTATCCCATGGCGCCCCATTTAACTCTCCTTTCAAACAAAACTATCCCTTAGAATCATCTTTCAACCGCGGGGCCCCACCTACTCTTCGGGGCCTTCTTTATCCCACGGGACCCAACTTATCCCGAAGAATATTTATAAATATTCATAATATTACAGACGTTTGCTAACTAATCTTCAATTATTTATACAAGTTTAATTCATTTGAACATTTGTTGTTAAAAGTAAGTCTCGAAATGAACATATTTTTTTAATCTAATGGGATATTTAATCAATAATAATAGTAAAGAAATTTGTTTAAATAATTTTAAAAATTAATAATTTGTTTAAACATTGTAATTCACTAAAATTTCGATAGATTTAATTATTTTTAAGTACTAATTTCTTTTTTTAGAATACTCGTAAATGTTTAGACAGACTTTAATTTCTTTAAAACTATTTGAGGCATTTTTTGTATACATTTTGGAGCATTCCTTAAAACTGAAGTAGTACCTCAAAATATTTCAATATGTAGGAAAATAGAAAGAATAAATTATACAATCAAAATAAAATTGTTTAAACAATTTTAATTTATTCAAACATTTACAAGTATTATTCAAAAAGAAATTAAAGCCATACTTCCTGAAAATCTATGATCGCTTCTTGTTCTCCCATATTCAAAAATGGAAACTTCATGGTTTTTTTACATATATATTCCTATCAAGCAAATTGAAGACATTCTCCCACAAAATCTATAATTTTTTCTTGTGTATCGTATTTGCACATGTATTCTTATAAAGAAAATTGAAATGATTCTTCTTTAAAATCTAGGATTGCTTCTTATTGTCTGATGTTCAAACGATGATCCTACTCCCTAAAAATTTATGATGGTTTCTCATTCTCCCATGTTAAAAAATAGGAAAATTTATGGTATTTTACACAAGTATTTTTATAAAGGAAATTAAAGTAATTCTCTCAAAATCTATGATTCATTTTTAATCTCCCATGTTAAAGCTGCTAAAACAGTGGGAAAAATCATGGTACTTTAGACGAGAATTCTTATCAAGGAAATTAAAGTCATTCTCCCTTAAAATCTATGATTTATTTTTATTCGAATACGTTAAAACAGTTAGAAACTTCATAATATTTTACGGAAGTATTCTTATGGAGCAAATTAGAGTCATTTTTCGACAAAATTTATGATTTCTCGTAATTTTTTCATTAAAAACAATGGGAAACTTCATTTTATTGTATAAAAGTATTTTTATAAAGAAAATTGAAGTCATTCTCCTTTGAAATCTATAATTGCTCCTTATTGTCCGATCTTCAAGCAATGGTCATATCCCCTGAAAATTTATGATTGTTTCTTATTCTCCCATGTTAAAAAATGGGAAACTTTGTAGTATTTTACACGAGTATTTTTGTAAAGCAAATTAAAGTAATTCTTTCTGAAAATCTATAATTGATATTTACTCCCCCATGTTAAAAAAGTGGTAAAAATCATGATACTTTACACGAATATTATTATAAAGCAAATTAAAGTCATTCTCCCTCAAAATCTATGATTGGTTTTTGCTCGCCTACGTTAAGACAGTTAGAAACTTCATGTTATTTTACGGGAGTATTCTTATGGAGCAAACTAAAGTCATTTTTCGTCAAAATTTATGATTTTTTGTAATTTTTCCATGTCAAAATAATGAGAAATTTCATTTTATTATAGACAAGTATTGTCATAAAGCAAACTAAAGTCATTATCCCTTAAAATCTATTATTGATTTTTACCCTTCTGCGTTAAAACAGTGGGAAACTTCATGGTAGCTTACAAGAGTATTCTGATAAAGCCAACTAAAGTCATACGGGAACCTTCTTGGTATTTTACACAACTATTCTTATCAATCAAATTGAAGGCATTCTCCCTCAAAATCTATAATTTCTTCTTATTGTCCGATGTTCAAACAATTAAAGATGGAATTATACTCCCTCAAAATTTATGATCGATTCTTATGCCCTCATGTTAAAAAAAGGGAAACTTAATCGTGTTTTGCAGAAGTATTCTTATGAAGAAAATTAAAGGCATTCTCCTTTAAAATCTATGGTTGCTCCTTACTGTCCGATGTTCAAACAATGGTCATACTCCTCGACAATTTATCATTATTTCTTATTCTCCCGTGTTAAAAAATAGGAAACTTTATGGTATTTTACACGAGTATTTTTGTAAAGCAAATTAAAGTAATTCTCTCTCAAAATCTATGATTCATTTTTAATCTCCCATGTTAAAACAGTGGGAAAAATCATGGTATTTTAGACGAGAATTCTTATCAAGGAAATTAAAGTCATTCTCCGTTAAAATCTATGATTGACTTTTACTCGCCTACGTTAAAACAGTTTTTTGTTTATTATTCTCCCATGTTAAAAATAGGAAACTTTATGCTATTTAACACGAGTATTTTTATAAAGCAAACTAAAATAATTCTCCCTCAAAATCTATGATTGATTTTTACTCTCCCATGTTAAAACACTGGGAAAAATCATGGTATTTTATGGGAGTATTCTTATGGAGCAAACTAAACAATCGGAAACTTCATTTTATTATAGACCAGTATTATCATGAAGCAAGTTAAAGTCATTCTCCCTCAAAATCTATGATTGATTTTTACCCTCCTATAGTAAAACAGTGGGAAACTTAATGGTAGCTTACAAGAGTATTCTTATAAGGCCAATTAAAGTCATTCTCTCTCAAAATATATGATTGCTTCTTATTCTCCCGTATTCAAAAATGGGAAACTTCATGGTATAATACACAAACATTCTTATAAAGCAAATTGAAGTCATTTTACCTCAAAATCTACATTTGCTTCTTAATGTCCGATGTTCAAAAAATTAAAGATGGAGTCATACTCCCTCAAAATTTATGATTGTTTCTTATTCTCTCATGTTAAAAATGGGAAACTTCATGGTGGTTTGCACAAGTATTCTCATAAAGAAAATTGAAGTCATTCTCGTTTGAAATCTATAATTGCTCCTTATTGTCCCATGTTCAAACAATGGTCATACTTCCTGAAAATTTATGATTGTCTCTTATTCTCCCATGTTAAAAAATAGGAAACTTTATGGTATTTCGCAAAAGTGTTTTTGTAAAGCAAACTAAAGTAATTCTTCCTCAAAATCTATGATTGGTTTTTACCCTCCTACGTTAAAACAGTGGGAAACTTCGTGGTATTTTACAAGAGTATTATTATAAAGCCAATTAAAGTCAAACGAGAACCTTCTTGGTATTTTACACAACTATTCTTATCAAGCAAATTGAAGAATTCTCCCTCAAAATCTATAAATGCTTCTGATTGTCCAATGTTCGAACAATTAAAGATGGAATCACACTCCCGCAAAATTTATGATTGATTCTTATTCCCTCGTGCTAAAAAATGGGAACCTTTATGGTATTTTACACGAGTATTTTTGTAAAGCAAATTAAAGTAATTCTCTCTCAAAATCTATGACTCATTTTGAATCACCCATGTTAAAACAGTGGGAAAAATCATGGTATTTTAGACGAGAATTCTTATCAAGGAAATTAAAGTCATTCTCCCTTAAAATCTATGATTGATTTTTACCCTCCCATGTTAAAACAGTTGAAAAAATCATGGTATTTTAGACGAGTATTCTTATCAAGGAAATTAAAGTAATTCTCCCTTAAAACCTATGATTGACTTTTACCATTCCATGTTAAAACAGTGAGAAAAATCATAGTATTTTAAACTTCATGGTATAATACACAAGTATTCTTATAAAGCAAACTGAAGTCATTCTCCCTCAAAATCTATATTTGCTTCTTATTGTCCGATGTTCAAACAATTAAAGATGGAATCAATCAAAGAATGCCTTTTGCAATAAATTTTGCTTGCCTTTTAAATAGGTTTTCCCTTAAAATGTTTATAAACGTTTCTGATTGAAAAGAAACTTACATCATATGATCCTGACTTGATCTGTGCATATAATCGATGCTGGTCCTCGTCCCAAAATGGAGGGTAACCAACCAATAGAATATAAAGGATTACGCCACATGCCCAAATATCTACTGGTTTTCCGTAAGGCTCTTTTTTCAGAACCTCCGGACTGAGGTAACCGGGCGTTCCGGCGAAACCTGTTATCAGAGAAATAAAAAATTTATTATTTTTTTTTTTTGAGAAATTATCGAAAGATCTTTATTCCTTAACTTATTTTTTTTTTTGAAAATTGAATTGTGCGGATGTGGTAAAAAAAGATACTTACCATACCATGCCTGTGCTTCACCTTGAACTTCTATTGCAAGTCCAAAATCCGCTAATTTCACAGCCGCACCCTTTGCTTTACTGGCGAGCAGCAAATTTTCGGGCTAAAAATGAAAAAAATATATTTCTCTGTGCGCTAAGTCCCCAGAAAAAATTACATTGCAGAAAGATTAAAAGCTTATTAAGTTGAATATTAACAATAAAAGTTAAAGTATTTTTATAAATCAATCCCAGCTGTTATAAAGTAGTTACATGACATGTCTTTCTCTGTTACATAACAGTTACATTACAGACCTTAAGATCCCTGTGTACTACTCCATTGTGATGACAGTGATGAACACTTTCCAGGATTTGTTGAATGCAGTGCGACGCATCTGCTTCACTATAGAATTCTCGTGCGACAATATCCTCAAAGAGTTCTCCACCAGTAACTCTGAAAATTAATAAATTCACATTGAATATAATCACTTTGTTTATAAAATAAAAAAGCCTCCTTTACTACGCATTATCTTGTCTTGTCTCGAGCCTCGGCTCGATTTTTTCTCGAGTCTCGTCTCGAATCTCGTCTCGATTTTTTCTCGAGCCTCGTTTTGATTTTGTCTCGAGCCTCGTCTCGAATCTCGTCTCGTTTTTGTCTCGAGCCTAGTCTCGAATCTGCTCTCGATTTTTTTTCGAGCCTCGTTTCGAATATCGTCTCGATTTTTTCTCGAATCTCGTCTCGATTTTTTCTCGAGCCTCGTCTCGAATCTCTTCTCGATTTTTTTTTCGAGCCTCGTTTCGAATATCGTCTTAAATCTCATGAAAAAAGTACGACAAACGAATGACACACCGAAACGATAAGATTTTCTGCCTAAGGCTACGAAACCCTAAAAATTCGACAAAAAAAACTTAAAATAAATATCAAAGGTCTGCCAATTCAGCTATAGATAATGGCTATCGTACAAATTGCATTACGAATTAGGGACATGATTTGTAGATTACTTTCCTACGCTCCAGTTATCAAAGCAAAATGAGAAAAAAGGGGAAAAAAGATAAAAGAATCGATTGGCAATTTGGCCGTGACTAATCCAATTGTAATTGACGTGTTCCCGCATTGTTTCACTTGACATGTTCAATGTTCGTCAAATTCGCAATGTAATTTTCTGAGTATCGACATTCACTCATTGCGAGCGGAAGAGAATCCTTTAAGAGAAATTCTGTTTGACGTCCCTATTTCGCTACGAATTTCTATCAACGATCATCAATTTAATCTCGCCCACAGGCTATTTTTTTAGAAAAAATTATTTACAAATTATTTATAAATTAAAATTGCTAATTTTGAAACTGAAATATACTTGGTTTTTTGTTATAAGTAGAGATTTTTTTTTTTGGGAAAGTAAAATATTTTTAAAAAGCAGTGAAACAACGTTGCTGTTGAAGAATTTGTTTAAATATATCATTAGTTTTTCGGTATTGTTAAAAATGATTTCTAAGCAATTATTCAAAATTTATATTAACAAATTTAAAAACACAATAATGAATATCAAAATTGTCTAAAAAAAATTATTTTCTTTAATCCTGAGTAATTTTTCATTCGCCCTGGCTATTATTATTTAAAGACCAACATTTTAATCTTGTAAAATTTTTAATAAAAAATCTTTAATAAATAGAATAGAAAAATTTTAAATCTATTACTTTGTATTTTTTTAATACCCTCAAATCTTTAAACTTCTTTGTAATCACCTTAAACCACAAAATATTACAATTTCTTCGGAATATTTTGCAATTCCTGAAATATTTTTAAGGCCTTTGAATATTCCTTGGGATTTTCAAAATAGCCTTGACGTCTTTAAATAACTTTTAAATTCTTTCAAATTATTGAAATCTATTAAAAATTCCTTGGAATATTTGGAAATCACTTGACACTTTTTGAAACTTTTAAAACTTCCTTTGAATTTAAATAATAACCCTAAAGTATTTAAAACCCTTTGGAATTCCTTAAAATTATTAAAATATTTTCAAAATTCTTTAAAATTTCTAAAAATACCCCAATTTTATTTTTTCAAATTCCCTGATTTCCAAATTTTTCAAAAAGGAATTTATAAATTAATATTTTTATTGAATATTCTACTCACAAGTCAAAGACGAGGTAGTGGAAGTTTTCTTCTTGTATGCTGTCATGTAATCTCACTGTAACAGAAGAACAAAAAATTCTTAAAAATCGGATCAATTATTTTTCTAACAATTTTTGTTATGATATAAAAAAATGTTTGAAATTAAAACGAAAAAATTTGTTTGTTGAAATTATGGTTAAAAAAATAAAAAAGACGATAATCAAAACGGGCGCTTGTTGTTTTTATTTTTCATTAGGCATTAGTGTAATATTTTGTTTTAAAAAGAAGAATTAAAAATTTTTGTGAAATTTGTTATAAACAAATAAGTGCATAAAAATGGTTTTAAAAATTAAAAAAAAAAAAAATTTCTGTGTAGGATTAATAACAATGATTAAATAATTTACAGTAGATTCTAACAGAAAAACGGATTTTTTAGCATTGAACAAATATAAGTCGATGAATATTTACTAGTAAAATTGTTATTAACAATAATAATCTTTTCTTATTATTTAACATTTATCACAAAGGTCGAAAATTAGTTACCTAAATTAAATTATCTTCAAAATATAAACTCTATAACAGAAAAATAGATAATCAGCGAACTTTTAATTATTTATCAAATTTGTTTATTAAATAACAAATTATATTTTATTTTCATTAATTTAATGTAGGAAATATTTTGTGTACATTTTTAAAGTTAAGTTTTGTTTAGGTTACCATTTTCTTTCACTTATTTGTTTATAACAAATTTCATTAATTTTTTAAACGACTTTCCTTCAACGGAAAATATAAGAATTTAAAAAAAAAATGAATACATTTTCAAACAAGTAGTTAAACTTTTAACTAACGAAGAAAAATTTTTAACGAAAAATCGAATTTTTAATAAAATAGTCAAATTTTTAACCAGCGAGATCAGTTTCCTACCAAAAAAGAATTGTCAAGCAAAAAGTGGAAAAGGTACATTTTCAGTTAAAGATACTTAATTAAAAAAAAGAACTTTCAACAAAATAGGCCATTTTTTCACCAAGGAGATGAACAATCAATCAATTAACTTTTTTTATAATAAAATAGTTTAATTTGTACTCAAGTATTTCGCTTCCCCTAATTTCCCTCTCCTCATTTCCTCTTATTTTCTCTACTTCCACTCTCGCAATATTCCTTCCCATTCTTTATTTCTTCTCTTCTCATTTTTTTTCTTTTCCTCATTCCTCATTTTCCTACTATTTTGTCTACTCCCTTCACTTTCTCCAGTTCCCCTCCCATTACATCTCTTACATTTCCTCTCTTTATTTTACCCCAATTTACCTACTACTTCCTTAAATCCTCCTCATTCCCCTCCACTGACTTCACTTTCACCCCCTCCCCTAACATTACCTACATCCCCTCCCCTCACTTCCACTACTTCTCCCATTATCTCTCTGTAATTTCCCTCCCCTATTTTCTTTTCACATTCCCTACTCTCAATCCTCTTATCACACCTCACTTTTCTCCTTCAACTATCCTCAATTTTCCTAGTTTTCAAATTTCCCCTCACTTAAACTATTTACTCTTCTCTCATTTTCTCTCACTTCTTCTACTTTCCGATTCCTCATTTACCTTCACCTTCCCTACTTTCTTTTTATGTCATTACCTCTACTTCCCCATCCTTTATTTCATCTCACTTTCCCTACCTCCCCTCCCCTGATTTCTTTACACTTCTCCTTTTCTTAGACCCCGTACTAAAACTAATTTTCCCTTACTTTACGACTCTTTATTTCCCGGCCTCAAAATTCTCTTTATTTTCCCTACTTTCCCTGCCCTTGTTTCCTCGAATTTCCTTATTTTTCTCCTAATTTCCCTATATTTTCGCACACTGTCCATACTTCTCGTCCTCTTATTTCTTCTCCCACCTTATTTCACTAAATTTCTGCCCATTTCCCCTCCATTTTCCTTCCGTAATTTATCCTTTCTTTACCACCCTCTATTTATCCTGCCCTCATTACTCCTTAGTTTCCCTACTTCCCTTCACGACATTACACCTCAATTTCCCTATTTCAATCTCATCATTTTCCTACCTTTCCCCACAATACCATAAAATTCCCTAATCACCCTAATAACCTAACGTTTCCTTCATTTCCCTTTTAGCTTTCTTCCTTTTATTTCCCCATTCTTCCTCCCTAATTTCCCCTTACTATAAAACTCTTCATTTTCCCTACTGTCATTTCTAATCATTTTTTGTAGTTTTCCGCCCCTCCTATTGACTCACTTGCCCTGCTTCCCATTTCCTAATTTTCTTACGTTTCCCCTTATTTTAAAACCCTATATTTTCCTCTCCTCATTTCGCCTCACTCCCCCCCTCTCCTAACGTCAACAAGTTTCCGCTCACTTTCCATACTTCTCACCCTTTTATATAGTAACCCCTTATTTTACTTAATTTCCTCCCATTTCCACTCAATATATCTTCGGTAATCTCACCTTACTTTACAACCCTTTATTTACTCTGTCCTCATTTACCCTTAAATACTCTACTTCCCTACTTCCCTACTTTACCTCATTTCACATCACTTTCCCTACTTCCTTCTAACCATTTTTTTATCTTTCCCCACATTTTCCCCAACTTTCCCTACTCCTCCTTATTTTCCAACGTTTTGTTTATTTTCATATTCCTTTATTTCTTTATTAATATTTTTTATTTTTTTTATTATTTTATATATATTTTTTTATATATTTTATTTGTTATTATTTATTTTATTTCCCCTGCTCTCATTTTTACTCACTTTCCCTATTTTCCTGCCCCTTATGTCGCCTCACTTGCCTTACTTTCCCTTCACTAATTTTTCTAAATTCCCGACATTCCTCCGCACTTTGCCTAATTCCCTCCCCTTATTTCCTCAAACTTCCGGTATCTTTCCCTACTTGTGCTCTCCTTATTTCGCCTCATTCCCCTCGTTTCCCCTCAATATTCCACCCCTGTGCCAGATATGATGTCCCCTATTCCACCACTTATTATACAATCCCTTATTTTTTTCCCTCATTTCACCTTACTTTCCGTACTTACCCTGCCCTCATGTCCCCAACTTTTCGCTCTCTTTCCATACTTCTCCCCCTTTTATTTCATCTACCCTTATTTTACTTAATTTCCGCCATTTTCCCATCATTTCCAATTCGCTAATTTCTCCTTACTTCACCACCCTCTATTTACCCTGTCCTCATTTCTACTTTCTTTTCCTACTTCCCTTCACCTCATTTGACCTCACTTTCCCTACTTCCCCCTCATTATTTTCTTACCTTTTCCCACATTTCCCTCAATTTTCTCTACTCCCCTTATTTCCACATGTTTCATTTATTACCATATTCCGTCATTTCTTTTTATTCTTCTACTTTTCCTTTCCTTATTTCCCCTTACATAAGCACCTTTTACTTCACCCCACCCTTATTTTTACACACTTTCCCTACTTTCCTTCCCCTTATGTCGTCTCACTTGCTCTGCTTACCCTTCACTAATTTTTCTACATTTTCCCACATTCCTACTCAATTTCCATACTCCCCTCCCCTCATCTCCCATAATTTTTAGTCACTTTCCCTACTGGCCTTTTCCTCATTTTACCTCATTTCCCCAATTGCATCTAAATATTCCACCACTAATTTCCCCTTATTTTACAACCCTTTAATTCCCTCCCCTCATTTCACATCACTTTACCTACTTCCCCTCCCCTAATTTTCCCATATTTCCTGTATTATCATTTTTCCTCACTTTCCCTTCTTCCCTCTCATCATTTTCCTATCTTTCCTCTAACTTTTCTACTACCTTTATTCTCTATTCCCTTATTTCTTTTCATTCACCCATTTTTCTCCTTTAATTTCCCCTTACTTTAACACCCTTTATTTCCCCAGGCTTCATTTTTACCCACTTTTCCTACTTTCCTGCCCCTTATCTCGCATCACTTGCCCTACTTCCCCTCCCTTAACTTTCATACATTTCCCGACATTCCTCCTCAATTTCCATATCCCCTCTCCTCATTTCCCATAACTTTTAGTCCCTTTCCCTACTTGACCTCTAATCATATCACCTCATCTCCCCATTTTCCTCTAAATATTCCACCCCTAATTTCCCCTTATTTTAACACCGTAAAAGTTCCCATGTCCTTATTTTTTACCCTCTTTCCCTACTTTCTCTCCCCTCATATCCCCTCACTTGCTCTACTTCCCCTCCCCTAATTTCCCTACATTTACGTCATTTCCCCCATTTCCCTCTATATTCCACCACTACCTTCCCCTCATTTTGCAACCCTTTATTTACCTTTCTTTACCACCCTCTAACCCTGTAATAACTTCTCTTTAATTTTCCTACTTCCTTCAACCCCAAATTCCCCTTATTTCCTCACGTTTCCTTAGTTTCCCTATTTCCTTATTTCTTTTCATTTATCCATTCCTATTTACTTTCCTTACTCCCGTCTCTTCATTTCCCCTAATTTCCAGTCACTTTCTCTACTTGTCCTCTCTTTATTTCCCCACCTTTCCGCCCACTTTCCGCCCACTTTCCATACTTCTTTCTCTTTTATTTCCTCTTCTCTTATTTTCCTCTCATTTCTCCTCAATTTCCCTTCCCTAATTTTTCCTTATTTTACCACGCTCTATTTACCCTATCCTCAATTCTCCTTACTTTCCCTACTTCCCTTCACCTCATTACACCACACTTTCCCTACTTCAATCTTATTATTTTCCTACCTTTTGTAACATTACCATAACATTCCCTAATCCTCCTAATAACCCATAGTTCCCTTGATTTTCCTATTCCCTTATTTCTTTTAATTTCTCCATTTTTCCTCCCCTAATTTTCCCTTCCTTTAATACTCTTTATTTCCCCTTCTCTCATTTTTACTCAGTTTCCCTGCTTTCCCGCTCCTCGTGTTGCCTAATTTGACCTGCTACCCCTCCCCTAATTTTCCTACATTTCCTGACAGTCCTCCGCACTTTCCTCACTCTCCTTCATTCATTTCCCCAAATTTCCAGTCACTTTCCGTACTAGCCCTCTCCTTATTTCACCTTATTATTCCATTTCCCCTCAATATTTCACCCCTACTTTCTACTTACTTTACAACCCTTTATTTTCCTCTCCTCATTTCACATCACTTTCCCTATTTCCCCTCCTCTCATTTCCACGATTTTTTCCTCTTTCAGTACTTCCTCTTTTCTCATTTCTTCTCCTAGGATTTTTGTTTGTTATCTACTTCTGCTTTGCATTCTTTCAATTGTTATTCTCAGTGCCTCATTTTAAGTTTAAGGTTTTTTTCGTTACAAAAGTAGCCACCCCTACATGCAAATATACGTATAATCTCTTAACGTGTAAATTATACATAGAGAATATTAATATCTACTCTATAGTAGAAAGCCAGTATAATCTGGTTAAGGTTTCAGAGTACAAAAGCCGCGTTTGGCAGGTCGAGGTGTGGATGATGATCCTCTAATGTTGGTCTACTAATGTTCCTGGTTGTTAAGCTGGAATCCAGTTATATGACCGCGAGCGTCGTAATCGTTACCATTAAATGTGGATCCAACTTACAACTTACATCGTACATTGAAAGTTTCACCTGTCACAAAGGACAAAAGCCAAAGGAGATTAAAACTTACTTACGGCGAACCCAAATGTCCTAGCTAAAAGAGTCTTCTTTCAACATTACATTCTACGGGACCCTAAACGAAACTTTACTCGAAAATGTTCAAATTTAATCTCATTCTCACATCTTTTTATCCCCAGATTATTTTTTATTTTTATTAAAAAGAGAGAAAAGACTGCTGTGATTGTGTTTTTTTCCAGTAAAAAAATAAATGGAAAAAAATTCCCTTAAGACAGAAGTAAACTCATTTTAGTTCGGGTCGAAATTAAAAGAACAAAAATATTATTTTTAGGGAGCGTCCAGATTTTCCATTCAAGAATATTGATAAAATTAAAAGACTAACTTTGTCGGCCGTTTAGCTTAAAATATTAGAGGCCTTTCATAAATTCCTTTCCCCTTTTTAAAACAATTCTTATTTTTTCTCGTGATTTCGCTTTAATTTTAACTGAATTAATAGAACCGAATAAAAGAATCCGACTGCACTCCAAGTCAGACAGCCTGAACCGTTTCTAATTAAAAATGCATAATATTGCGCAGTATACTCGACTGAGTACTCGCGCACTGCGGTCTTTCTGAGGAATGACAACAGTGTATTATTGGTTAGAAATTATCTTTTTTGATGGTTGCAAAGTTTGACATCATGTTTTTGGTTCGGAACTTACTTCGTTTTGTTCAAAATTCTACTATTTCGATAAAACTTTAATCATTTGGTTAAAAATACATCTATGTTGTTAAAAAGTCATATTCTTTATCAAAAAAGTCAAATACACACTTAAAGAATTAAAGTGCTATGTTTAAAATCAATTGTTTCGTTAAGATTTATCTCTTTGTTTAAAAATTAGGTTTTTAAACTGCAAATTCAACTATTTCATTTTAGTATCAAGTTTTGTTTAGTTTAAAATTCATCTTTTTTGTAAAAAATTAATTTTCTTAGTTAAAAAAATTGTTTGCTTGAAAATTCAATTCTTTGGTAGAATCTCTTTTCTTGAAAATTCATTTTTTCCTATGAACATTTATCATTTTGTTTGCAAATTCATCTCTTTGGCCGAAAAATTAACTATTTTTGTAAAAAAATGTTTTGTTTATCTTCTAGAATTTGTTTGACTGAAAATATAAAAATTTAAAATAATTCTTATTTTTTCTCATTTTTCGAGTAACATTCCCTTTTTCTTGTGTTTTCGCTTTAATTTTAACTGAATTAATAGAACTGAATAAAAGAATCCAAATTCACTTTAAGTGAGTCAGCCTGAACCTTTTCCAATTACAATGCATCATATTGCGCAAAATACTCTAATGAGTACTCGCGCACTGCGGCTTTTCCGAGGAATTCTGAGACTAGAGTCATAAGGGTCTCACGTCCTGTCCTCTGAGAAACTAAATGAGCAAGAAGTTCTAGGAATTACAAAACCGAAATGGTTTAAAAGGACCAACAGTGTATCATTGGTTAAAAATTATCTTTTTTCATGGTTTTTTGTAGAAAATTTAACTTTTTGGCTAAAAATTCACCTTTTAAAAATAACTTGTTTATTTGAACATAATCTATTTTGGTATTGAATGAAACTATTTTTTGTTTGTTGAAAATTCGTTTTTTCGGCTGAATTAAACTGTTTTTTATTTAAATTTAAAATCTGTTTTTATTTTTTAATATTAACCATTACTACATTTTTTAACGATAACTCATTTTCTTAGTTAAAAATTAAGTTAATTAGTTCAAATTAGAACTACTTTGTAAAAAATTATATTTTCTAGTAAATATTAATAATGTTAGTTTATGCATCAAACTATCTGGTCCTAAATTAACTTTTTGCACAAAAATCATATTTTTGAATTAAAAATTGAACTGTTTTTTTTAAAGGAAATTCGACTTTTAACCTTCAAAACGCAAAAATTTGTTGAAATTTGTTTTTCTTTAGTGGCTAAAAAAAACTTTCTTTTTGGCTGGAAAATTCAAGAATTTTATGATTTTTTTTTTTAAAGAAAAATTATTCCTGATTGACAAATCATATTTTTTTGCTTAAAAAAATTCATCTCTTTTAGTAGAAATTTAATCTTTTTTTTAAATTCTACTGTTTAGTTGAAAACTGAAACCTGAAACCTGATTTTTTTGGTGGCAAATTAAAGCACTTTAGTAGAAAATAAAACTTTTTCGTAAAAAAATTAAACTATTTATTTAAAAACTTACAATTCTACTGGAAAATTGTTGTTTTTTTGGCAAAAAATTAATTTTTTTAGCTGAAAATGTATCTATTCCATTTTTGGGATTTTCTTTATAAGTTAAAAATTCAGCTACTTAATTGAAAAATCATGTTTCTTGATTTCGAATTAACTTTCTTGTTAAAAATTATTATTTTTCTGTTTGAAGACATTTTTTTTAAAGTTCGAGTTTTTAGCTTGAAAATAAACTATTTTCTTGAAAATTCGTCTTTTTAAGTAGAAAATTAATCTTATTTGTTAAAATTTTATCTATTTGTTTGAGGATTGAACTATTTGGTTAGAATTTCGTCTTTTTTCGTGAAATTTAAATAGTTGATGATTTTTCTTTGTCGTAAATTTGTTTTTTTCACCTGAAGATTTTATTATTTTTTATTTTAAAACTAAACTATTTGGTTAAAAAAATTTTCTTAATTTTTTAAAAATTATATTTTGTTTGTGAAAGCTTTAACTTTCTTTTATTTCTGAATTTGTTTGAAAATGTATTCATTTCATAAATAATAAGTCTTTCTCTGAAGAAAATTAATCTTCTTTTTCAAAAACTTATTTTTGTAAATTAAAAATTTGAATATTTGGTGAAAAATTGAAAATTTTCTCTTTCGTTAAAAAATTTATCTTTTTTAGTTGAAAATTCAACTGAAGTTCAATCTTTAACAAAGTTTTTTCTTTTCTGATAAAAAAAGACTTTTTAATAATAAAAAAAGTTGCAGTTTTAACCTACAAAGATGTATTTTCAACTAAAAAATATAAATTTTTAACGAACTAGTTGAATTATCAAATTACATGATAAATTTTCAACAAAAAATTAATGAGTTAAATATTCATAAAAAAAATAAACAAAAAAGATGAATTTTCAAACAAATTAGTAGAATTTTCAAAAGCAACAAAATAACTTCAACTATTCGCTATAATTATATATAAGTACAATTTTTTTACTTTTTAACCAAGCAGTTGACTCTTAAAAAACTCATAAAAATTTTAACTTTTTACCAAAAGAGATGAATTATAAACAAAGAATATTATAGAAAACTTTTATTAAAATTAAAAAATTAAAAATTAATTTAAAAATTAATTAAAAAAAGGAAAGAAACCAGTTGGTTAAGTGTGTGAATCCCTGGACTTTTTTTATATTTCGTTTCACTAAAAAAACTGGAAACCTCGGTTTTTAAAAATTAAAACTGTATCTTTTCAAAAATGGTCCAGGAAAAGATTTGTTTAAACCGTCAAAATATAATATAATAAATCCTTTAGATAAAATCATGATAAAAATAAAAATGACCATAAAGAACAATTTAAAGAGTGGGAATATATAATAATTAAAGGAACTCCATTAATAAAAATTTATTTATATATAACTTATAACTTTAATTAAAAATAATAAAGATTTAAATATTTTATGATAAATTAAATTTAAAAAAAGATAATTTATTAAATTTATTGATAATATTAATATTATTAACCCTGACTGTCTTAAAGTAGAAAAAGCAATAATTTATTTGAAATCGAATTATATTAATTTTAATTATTCTAGCAGTTTATTTACTATATATAACTTTTTTTTAAATAAATTGTAAAACAGTTAAAAAATGTTTTAAAAAAATTATTATTGAATTTTAAAAGTTAAAGCTTCCGAGCACCAGACCGGCAATCGCAAGATCTGTGGTTCGATTCCCAGCAGAGCGAGGGAGAGGGTATTTTTTCACTGATAAAATTCGAAAAAGAATTAAAATTAAAAAATCTTTTATTTATATTTCTAAATTTTTACATTTTTTTATTAAAGATTCTACTTGTTTTAATTTATTTATTTCATTTAAAATTTATGCATTTCCTAAAAAAAGTCTTTTTCGAAAGAAAATTAATCTACTTTGCCGAAAAATTTGTTTGTAAATTAAAATTTTGAATATTTGGTAAAAAATTGAAAATTTTCTTTTTAGTTTAAAAATTTATCTTTTTTAGTTGAAAATTCAACTGCAGTTCAATCTTCAACAGTTTTTTTATTTTTTGACAAAAAAGATGAATTTTACATACAGAGATGTATTTTCAACAAAAAAGTTGAATTTTTAACTAAAAAATATAAATTTTTAACGAAATAGTTGAGTTATAAATTATTACGATAAATTTTCAACAAAAAATAAATAAGTTAAATTTTCATTAAAACAAATTTAAACAAAAAAGACGAATTTTGAACAAATTAGTAGGATTTTCAAAAACAATAAAATAACTTTAACTATCCGATATATAGGAAAAAGTATGGAAACCCCAGAAAATTTTAGAAAATTTAGAATAGAAAATTAAAATTAACATGAAGTCTTTAGTAATTTTTTCCGGAGAATTTAATGGTGACCTTGGATTTGACCTTGGACCTCGCTGTTAAGATTATTTCAAGGTCAATTTTGTTTTTTTTAATGGGAACCCCTATTTTTGGCAACGACAATTGAAAGAGCGGGAAATTTTACGTTCAGATCTGCATTAAGGTCTAAGGTCAAGGTCACCTGTAGAAGGTCGTATGAAGGTGAAATTGTACTTGCAGGAAAATCGTGCAGAATTTGCAGTCAGAAAAAAAGTAGATGACTGTTCATTAGTAATTTTTAAAAAGAAAACTAACCATAACCTTAAATTGGACCTCAAACCTTAAATTCAAGGTAACTTCAAGGTCAGTGTCATTTTTCACAATAAGATAGGCATTTTTTGACACGA